>CM047806.1:50939119-51219416 GCA_026214975.1 Gentiana macrophylla
TTATTTGTTAATCCTAGAAACCGATCGATCCGCTGGAGTTCATGTTAGACTAATTAGCTACTAGTCCGGTATGTGAACTAATTGATCACTAGGGTTAATGGTAAATAAGGATAATATGTTTCGAGAAGGGTTTACGGAAATATCCCGACTAAAATGAACACTCTATGGAGGATTTATCCGTATGTAATGATTATATCGGTGGACACCTTATCAACTCATGGTTGAGTGTAAGTTATCTATATTCGGCAGAGTTCGATTTCGGGTTTATGGTGGTGTAATCCCGAATTAATAGATTGAATATTATTGTTCGATCCGACGGATAATATTATTTAATTTATTATAGCTAATCGAATATGGGTCCATGGTCCCCGACGCGTGGCTCCTAATATAGCATCTGAGTTTCTCGTCGTTGCACTCGATTATAATTAAATAGTAGCATTGCAATTGTTTAATTGATATGTAGATTAATTGTTTAGTTTGACTAAATGATTAAAAACATGGAAATGACATTTTTCATGGACTCGAACTGTTTGGTGAATTTCGCCCATGACCTATTTAATTAGGTATTGGCGCCAATATGTATATATTATTAACAAGGAATTTGTTTTCTTGTGTTATTATATGACATGTGTTTAATTATTTATTGGTTAAATAATTAATATATTAGATAATGATCTTTTATTTATCCTAATTTGTTTGGGAAAATATTAGATTTATCTTTTATGGAAAATGATTTATTTGATTGATTATCCATTAATTAAATTAAATCCTTGTGGAACAAAGGATCTCTTTCCTATATAAGAAGAAGCTCATCCATTGTACTCAAAAATCACTATTCACGTCACTATTCACAAGAGAAATTGGCTGAAAATTTCGCCTCTATTCTTAGGGTTCGAGTTGGAAAAATCTTGGGATTTTTCTAGTAGCGAGATCGAGGAGGTCCGTGGCGTGAAACACCATCCACCTGGTGGTGCTTGGAGACACACGTTGGAAGACTTTGGCTTCTCAACTTGTTCTTGACGTTTTCACCATAAAAGGTTGGTGATCTAACCCCTCGTGAGGTTAGATCTATTTATTTATGTATTTTGGTTGACTAGATCTTGTAGTTTCCGCTGCGTAATCGGGTGGATCTTTGATCCGCTGCGTAATCGGGTGGATCTTTGATCCATCCGGAGATATTACATCCTTCATTGTACACCACAGTTCACTAAAAACAAGTCTACCTACTAATAAATGATGCCATAACTTCCAACCATAAGAAACTTACATCTGAATAGAGAAACAATGTAAACTTATATGATTATCCAACCATCAGTTATACATATTAATATAAATGAAAAAAATAAAATGTTTCTTGCACACAGAACAAAGGTGAAATTACCAGAACGGTTTTTGAACCACGAGAACCATTAGAAAACACTAAAAATCAGAACATATTCTAAAATTGGAACAAAGATCACCTCAAGATGGTATACGATTCCTCCTTTCATTGGTCCACAAGCATTGTTGTGTTGCACTATAAACCCAACATATGATGCTAAAGTACCATCATCTTTCAGAATCGTACATTCCACCTGATGATAACATCAAACACCATAAAGGCCATGAGCAAGTTTTTGGGTTCAGTGCACATCTGGGGATTAGCTTCACTTGTTGCCCGAAGACATAGGCTGGTCCATGGCTCAGACACATGTATTTGACCAACAATCATGGACTGAGTCTATTGCTAATATTATGGGACATGCTCTCCAATGAAGGTTACAAAAGAACCATCACAGTTGAGAAAGTATGCTTTTTTTTTTGTTGCTAGATACTGGTAGGTGGCTTTATTCAACCAAGTATTACACAAAATCATTTTTTTTCATAATAAGTAAAGCAAAATAATGATATAAAATAGTGAAA
Source organism: Gentiana macrophylla (assembly GCA_026214975.1). Taxonomy (NCBI): domain Eukaryota; kingdom Viridiplantae; phylum Streptophyta; class Magnoliopsida; order Gentianales; family Gentianaceae; genus Gentiana; species Gentiana macrophylla. The sequence continues at coordinate 50,941,022 of CM047806.1, forward strand.
CATACCAGCCAGCAAAATATTCCGATTTTGGTTCTGAGATCTTCAAGGACTGCAAATAACAGGCAGAAGAATTAGAGCCTTAACAAAAGAGTAATAGAAAACATAATCTCGATTGAACAAACTTACTTTCGGTTTGAATCATAAAAAATTTGGTACATCACAAACCCTGCAAAAAAAACAAAAAAAAAAGAGTAATATAGTCCATAATCTTGATCGAACAAACATTTATTTTCAATAAAAAAAAAAATTGTAAGCCAGAAACCCTACAAAAAGAGGCAAAAAAAAGTTATAATACATCACGGCTCTTGCAAAATAAAGAGATCGAATAGGAGAGTAATCCCTGCAAAAGAGAGAGCAATAGATTACTAACACCTAATACTGCTCTTAGCCAAAACATCTGCTCGTTTAGAAAAGAATCAAAATCATGGGCTGAACTTAAAAGAAAAACGAGGGGAAGAAACTGCAAACAAAAACATAAGAAATGTACTAAAACCTTCCATACAAAAGAAGAGAAACAAGGCATAGCAGTAATGATTCGTAGCAGCTCCTATAATCCTAGATTAGGCATGCAAAAACAAAAAACACATGAATTAGAATTGATGTTCCAATTTAGAAATGAAATCTATAAGAGCACCTGTGAAGAAAAAATAGATATTACCTGGAGTTCAAGTGATGCATGGAATGGCCAATGCTTCAGTCTCTTGCCTTATACCGAAAAAAATCAATACTTACAGTGGTTCAACTGTTCCAGAGGGTTAGTAAAGGAATGATTTCATTCCAGTCAACTTTGTACAGAAGCAAAGGAGTTGGGATCAATTATGTGGTTCCAAATTGTATGGATGACATGGTGGTTGGAAGAGAAGAGGTGAAATTGGCCGGAGACATGACAGAATCGAAAGCAGGGGAGGGGAGAAGGGGTCGTTTCTGGGTTGAAAGAAGGAGGAGAGTAGGTGGAGCAGGTTTTGACATTTCATGTAAGAGTAATCAAATGTGGATTTGATACAGTAAGTGGAAGTGGAAAAATGAAGATAACACGGTCCGAGACGTGCCGACTGATTGGAATATATTTTTAAAATTTTTAATGTTCGACACGTCTCTGAGACGTTGTCGAGACTTCCCGATATAGTATCGAAACTTCCCGACACTCTTAAACCCAATCAGGATCACTCGTGTGGCGTGTTCGTCCTAATATAAGTTTGGATTGAAGTGGATCCAGTTCGATATAACCTAATATAATGGTTTTTTTTAATTCGAATGATAAAGGCTTATTTATTTAAGTTTTCTTCTATGTCAACGTTAAAATACACAATTTTTTTTCTATAATAATTTAATAAATCACACGCCGAGATGTTGTCGAGACTCCCCGATATAGTACCGATACTCCTAAACCCAATCAGGATCACTCCCCAAAAACCGACATAGACACACAATGTAAAATATATATACGTAAAAGGATAGGATATATATATGTGATATAGGAAAGGAAAAAAAAAAAAAAAAAAAAAAAACGAAGATGAGAACGAGACCGGGAAAAGGAAAAAAAAATCGAGGAAAAACCATAGACCAAAACCGATGACTCCGCAAAACGTCGACATAAACACACAACATAAAATATATACGCAAGAAAAGGAAAAAACCACACACACAAACAAACTCCAGTACATTGAAAAATCACATAGCCGTATTGTAAAGGAGATATAAGAAAGAAGAAAAAAAATTCAAAACAAAAATCCCCACAAAAAAATAAAAAAATTTAAGGCCGGACCAATCAGGGAGCAACACGTGTCAGCCCATTATCAATTGAATTATGTACGCAAAAAACCGACATAGACACACAATATTATATACGCAAAAAGGGAAAAAAAATACACACACAAACGTATCATAGAGAGGTCATAGGATAGGAATATATATGTGATATAGGAAAGGGAAGGGGGAAAAAAATGTGATTAACGTAAAAATAAAAAAAATAAAAAAATAAAAAAAACCTTTCAGCCAATAAGGGGGGGACACGTTGAAGCTCCACAAAATCCCCCCTTCTCTTTGTATTAAGTAGAAGGGATATATATATATATATATATATTATCTTGATTCACTACAGCCCACCTCAAATGAGACTGTGGAGTAGTCTTCACATCAAGTTTGCTTTTGAACCTGAGAAATTGAGCCTGATAAAGTCTTTTTCGTGATATCAACTGGTTGTTGATAAGATGGTATGTACCAGACTGTTAATTTGCCATCTAACACTTGACTCCTCACATAGTGGACATATATTTCAATACGTTTAGTTCTAGCACGGAACACCGGATTTTGAGCATGGGAATCGTCACCTTTGTTATCACAGTAAAAGAATTGGTTTGGTGTTGTATGTTAGACCAAATTATGACCGTAGAGATTGTAACCGAGTGCATTCTACAACAACATTTGCAAAGCTTCTCTATTCTGATTCTGTACTGGACCTAAAGACTATGCGTTTCTTCTTTGAACTCTTGGTCACTTGAGATTCCCCAAGATAAATACAAAGACCTGCAACAAGCTTTCTCTCACAGATGCAACAACCCCGGTTAGCATCACAGTAACCTATTAGATGTAAAGGTCCGTGAACTTTGAATTTTAGGCAATGTTCCATAGTTCTTTTAAGGTATCTCAATGTCTTGTTGAGAGCCTACCATTGTACATCAGTATAAGAGTGCTAGAATTGACTAAGAGTATTCATTAAGAATAAGATGTTAGGTCTAGTAAAGGTATGATACTAAAATTCCCCAATGGTGCTTCTATAAAGAGTGGGATTGGAAAAAAGATTCCCTTGGTTTGGTGTGAAGGTCTTCCCTTCTGTCGTAGGTGTGGAGCAGGGTATGAGTGAATCCATGTCAAACTTGTGTAAATTGTTTCATGTAGTGAGTTTGAGAGGATATCTTTTAAAGAATATTTGTTAGTTAGTAGCAGGATGAAGTTTTGTATGTAATTTGTTGAGCTTCCTATGGTGATAAATGATGTCGCGCGAGATGTCTCTTATACTAGAAAGAGTACAAGGTCAAATCATAGTATAGCAATGACGAATCAAGGTCAATCTCACAGAGACAATGCAACTCAAGTATAAACGAATCTAACCTAATCGAGAAGACAAAGACGGTCATTGACCAACAATAACATAGAAAGATACTTGGTACTTCTCCCCGTCCCCACCTATCTACTAACTTGGTGTAGTTAATCCTTACGTTTACTTCCCCACAAAATTTCCCTAAACCAATCAAATGTTTTAATTCAGTTTAGCTACGGGTGCAATCTCTTAACCCTATCTACTTCCACTGTAAGGACAACAAACAATCTATATGCAACTAACCTCCTTCGTTGGTTGTATTAGTTCATACGCAATAAGTTTTAGAGATGCCGGCTCAAAACCGAAAACCTCCCTAAGCAGCTATCGACTATGACTAGCACATTCCTAGGGATCTATCAAGACTATGTCCTAATTAACACTTCACTAATGATCCTTCATGTTAATTTACGATTCTGAAAATTAGATTGGCGGACCTAAGTAATCGTTTAAATTAATCCCGTCGATCAACATAGCCGACGCCGAATCTCCGAGATTAGAGGGCCTAAAAGTTGCCTCGATTAATCGGTAAAGACCGCCGATTAATCGTGGGCGTCGGTTCCTATTCTAGAATCCACATTGCTTCATTCTGATTAATTCAAGTAATTTTGGGGTTGTTAAACATTCAGATGAACTATAACACGTAAATACAAGTAGATCTATCATAATAAAGACATAAAGGAACGTTCAAACTTCATACCTTCGGTTATGTAGATCTAGCTTGATCTACTCAATCTAGAGATGGCGTGGAAGGAGGGAAACTAGAAAATAAATCACCAAAGAGCTAAAGAAAACTTTATTTCATGAACAAGAATGTATAATGAGAAATCTATCAATGTATATTACAAGTTATGAAGGCATATGTTTACAATCGGATTCTGACACTTTATATAGGCTCTATGGCCGACTTAAGACTCAATGAAAACCTAACCGACCTAGTAGACGAGGCATACTCCGGTTTCTTGTCCTCCAAGGGTTCGACTAATCGGGCCTGGACCTCGATTAGTTGGCCCGGTTTTTCTTCCCTTTTTCTGGCATATCTCTTCTTGGACTTTCTACACTAGGCCCAATGCCTTCCCTTCGGTCTAGATCCATTCCTAGATGCTCCAAATTTCGATACATCCTGAAAAACGTATAAAACAAGGCGAAACAGTACTAAATCTACGGGATGATAACATAGATGCAAAATCGTAACCCTAGGAACACGCATTCAGCATTTAACACATATTCCTCACAATAACGTGCCTATCTTTCTCCTCTTGAGCACGATTCGGGGTAACTAAACAATGCCTCACATAGCCAGGATAAAGATCATGCCAGCTCATATCCATTAGTAACATATTAAACAGCATTCATGTCATGAACCATTGTGTGTGTGCAATAACTCTCAAACCACAGTGACGCAGACATAATCACATTATATCAACAAGGATTTTAGGCAAAACATATATCACGCACCATTCCATAAGTTCCCCATTAATCATCATTTACCAATGCATCATTGTGTCGTGTGATAAATATTTTGTGATAGTGCATTCAAGAAAAGAATGAAGTTATAGCGACCCACAATCTTTACTTATCAATGTGCACACTCGCTCCTCTTGCCTTCAGACTCAGGAAAACAACATGAAACCTTACTTGGGCCGGGCGGACATGGGGACCGAATATTACTCTTAGGTCCTCATTTGTTTCTTTTTTTATGCGAGGGTCGTGCCCTTTTTGCTACGAGTTTGCTTCCATCACAACCTTTATTATATATATATATTTTTTATTTATTTTATTTCTTTTTGTCTTTTTTTTCTTTCTTTGGGCAGATTTCTCACTCTTTTTTCTCTCTCACCCGCAAACCCGTTTTGTCCCGGTTTACCTTGTTTGGCATTCAAGTTGCTACCATCCTCCTACAACAATTGGTTAAAGTATAACCACCGACAAATATCGATTCTCAGTCTAAGATAACTCTTCATCTTATCCAAATACTTCTCACTTAGATTACGTGCTCAAAAACTGAATGCAATAGTAAAATAATAATTAATATGTCACTACTTCATGCAACACAACACATGCTCATTCTTTCATACTAAATTGAATAATGCTTCATCTATACTACATACTAAAGAAGTGAGTTATACGTGCTTAAAAAGGTGGTTCATAAACAGAATTTACGGTTAATACGTCACTACTTCAGAAGTGGGCATGACTTTCACCTATTCATTGTTGAGCAAAGATGTAATTAATAAGCTCAAATTTTCACTTAAAACGAATCAAAGACTATGCGGTGAAAAGTGCATCAAGGAGAATCAAGATAATCAAGCAACTTAGTGAAATATAATGTTAAAAAGCTAAGGGACATTCCTACCCCCCCACATAATCGAAACATTGCCCCCAATGAGAAGATGAAATAGAAAACGGAAAGGAACTTAGCTTCGTTAAGAACGGAGCAAGGAAAGTAGATGGATCGCCAATAATCGCAACGGGATTCACATAAGAAGTCCTAAAAAATCTGTGCTAAATAATGCATACAATTCAAGAGAAGATAACTCGGGTGACAATATAACCGTATAATAAAAATGAGGCTGTAAATGAGAAATAATATAACTCCTAAACAATTAAGCCGACAAAATTATTATATGATTAATAAAAGTCTGACAAATTACTACTAGAAAGGAAAATAAATAAAAGAAAAGAAAAATACTAAAATGGAAAGTAGCAACAAGAAATAAGAAATAAACTAGTCCTCTTCAACATATTCCTCCCAACCTTTAGGTAAATCACCCTGAGGTTTGTAACCAGGAGGTGGGCCAGAACTTGAGGCAGCGGCAGCAGAAGAAGATGCTCCGTGACGTGGGACAGTTCTTGGTGGTGGGGTGTAAGGAGGAATGCCTAAAAAGTCCATCATGTGATCAATTTTGCGGTGCAAACCCGAAATCTCTCTAGCATTCTCCTCTATCAGAGCTCTCTGAGATCGAGTTCCTCCAAGCACCGGAGTACGCTCCCGCTCAGCTCTCGGACCAGCCTGTCTAGGTGCTCGTGAAACCGACTGTGAGCTTATTTTAGGCTCAGGCTGTTCTGAATCGCCACTTACTAGGACCGGAACCTCATCCTCCATAGCGAACATATCATTCATCGGGCCATAAGGAAAAAGCTCTCGCTCAGACGCATCAATGTCTTGGATGCGACCATTCATAAGCATGCCGATATTAACCGGAGATTCTGCTCTAAGTAGAACATCAACTCTCGCCCGCTTTCGTGTAGAGGCCGTATGCTTAGTCGGAAGAAGGCGGGAACATGCAAATCTATTCAGCATCTTTCTATCCCAAGATAGGTCATTCTCCAGGAAAATGGTTGGGGCTCCCATCGGATTTCTCTTCCATACCACCCCAAAGTAATAAGCGATCATCTACCTTCTCTCCAAATCATTAACATTCGAGGATGACGTATACTTCTCCGGGCCCGCTGGTGGATTGCGCACCCTATAATATTCTTTGATCCGCTCGATGGTGAAAGCAACTTTCACCCATCGGACCATAGCAAAGGTATCTTCAGGGTTGTGGCCCAAATAAGCATAAAATTCTCGCACCAACGTGGCATTGAACCGGCTTGGTGCCTCTACCATATCAAGAATATCATGATACTTCATTATGCTAGGCAAGATAGTGCCACGATCCTTCAAGTCGATACCTCGTTCACGAGCAACAGGTCGGCCATTCCAATGACCAGCTCGGAATGACTCGTAGATCTCCAACGAATTGAATTGCTTAACCCCATCTATCAAGGGGTTGGAATCGCCAGAGACAACCTGATGGCCGCTTGGGCGACGAATAGTTCTGCTATGTTTTAGGGCCATGTATGCTGGTTACAGAGACTGCTGACTTCTAGAACAAGAAACAACCCTCGATTAATCGGCCGGTACTCCCGATTAATCGGACCAAAAATTTTTAGATTCTTTTCTAAAATAGAGCTGCAGATGATGGAAAAAGATAGTAGCAACAACAACGTTACAGCAACACATCACAACAACAACAATGGGAGTTTGGGGTTTTATAGAGGTTTATGTGGTTGAGATGGAGAATAATGAGAAAATAACTTATTGTGGTGGTGGTGATGGTGGCCGAGATTTGTGAAGAATAAGAAGAAATGGAGAAATTTGTATTGAAGATGAAGAAGAATGGTGATGTGTGGGTGTTTAAATAGGAGAAATGGGATGAGATGGAAGGATTTAGTAGGTTAGTGGAGTAATGGTGGTGAGGGGATTGAGGGTTGAATTATTGAGGGGATTGAGGAGGTGGATTTAATGGCGGAGTGTGGGAAAGGATGTAATGATGGAGAAGAGGGAAAAAGGGTGACTGCTCTGATTCTGGGCTGACCGATGCAATGCGTATCCTTCACGTGTCATCGAAGGGTCTGATTTGAAATTTGACATGCAGAAATCGGTAAAACCTTGCTCGATTAATTGGATGGATTGTCCGATTAATCGGGGCCAATTTATTTCCAGATTTTCTTATTTCCTGTTCATTACACCTCTCACTGACTTCTTGCTCAATCCTGATTTCTCAATTACAAGTCTTTACTCTTTCTTGTGTTATTCCCGACTCATTCCTAACCTACTTCACTAGATGCAACGACGAGTAAAAAAAACCTTCCCAACATCCATCGGTTTTACACCTATTGGTGCGATTGGATGAAAAAAGCTCTTTATTTCATCCGGTTACTTTTATTGACTCTTTCTTTATCTGACTAAGAGTTCAAGAAGTAGATATGAGTTTATAGTCGCCATCTCGACTTGGATCATCGCTCATTCAGAGATTTGCGGTTTAGCTTGCCAAACTCGCAATCTCGAGGTCTTGACCGTCGCGCACTTCCCTTCTCGTTCAATAAGTGATCCTCCTTGGCTTTTTAGGCCGAGAAAGAAACATTCTTTCTTATCATTTAGAAGTGCTGCCTCTCGGTTTTTTGTAGAAACTTTCTAAGCTCTCTTCCTGGCATGTGTTGCTCTTTTGGCCCATGCACTAGGTCTACCCCTGCTTCCAGATTTAACCTTAATGTCTAAGGATTCCACATTGTCTAGTTTTAGCTCTACTTCATCACTACGCATAACTGGAGCGCTTACCTCCTTGAGCGTCTTGTTGTGGGCCTTTTTCTCTTGTTCTCTCAGTAGTACTTTCATAAACTCATGCTCACAAGTTTCTACAAGAACCTCTCGATGCTTGGGCTCCTCATCCTCTATCTCTACAATTTTTACGTCTCCAGAGCTATAGGTCATCAGGCATCTCTTAGGCATATTGTCCAGGGGTTCTAGGATTTTTATGGTTACAACATCATTATTCGTCCTTAGAGTGATCTCCCCATTATCGAAATCCATGATAGCTCGGCTTGTTTCTAATAAAGGGCGTCCTATTAAAACTTGGTCACTGGGGTCTTCCGGTACATCTAGGATTAGAAAATTTGTAGGGAATGTGAATCCACATGCTTTGATTTTGCAATCCTTTAGCAATCCAGCTGGCATATCTCGGGTACGATTGACAAAAGTCAAGGACTGTGTTTGGTCCAAGGTTACCTGAATCTTTACCTTTTGACAGAGTGAATAAGGAAGGATATTGCAACTTGAACCAGAGTCACAGAGTCCTAATCCTACAGATACACTGATAATCGATATCAGGAGTCGAAACGTCCCTGTGTCTCCTAACTTTACTACCACCCCCGAGTCCGGGTAGTCCTCAGGCTCGGGAAACATAGTGCCAAGGTCCTCTTCAGGGTCGTCGGAATCATAATCAGAAGATAGAGTATCAATAACCTCGATAGAAGACTTACCTCCTCTAAAGTCCTCGTACTCCCACAGGTTCTCTTTTGCTTCTCGTTTGAGTGCCTCTATCTCCTCTTTCACTCGTTTCTTAGATGCCTCATACTGCTCTCTAACCTTCGAGCCTGGATACATAGAAATTGGGGTGATGTTCAACACTACACGAGGCATGGTGCATGACTCGTCTCGCTTTTCCCAAATCGTGCGTTGAACGAATTTTCAAAGTGTCATGTAATTCCCGCTAAAGAGGCATAACAAAAACAAACAAAATGGTTAGCAACTTCCGCCTCAGTTGGGTTCAGACCCAACTGTTGCGGACCTACTAACTAAAATTAACAGGGATATACACAGAATCACAGAGACTGTTAGAACTTGATTTTCTAGACCTCGATTAATCAGGGGTAACTCGTGGTTAATCAGGCTCAGAATTTCTTATTCTGTCTCAAAACAATTCAGGTATTTTGCAGGACGACTCAAGACTCAAAAAAAAAAAATAAAATAGTAAAATAAAAACTTCTTAATTAGGATTAAATTAGTTTATTCTCGAAATTGGCCATTGTCCCCGGAAACGGCGCCGAAAACTTGATGTTGCGCGTGATGTCGCATATACTTGCAAGAGTACTAGGTCAAATCATAGTATAGCAACGGCGAATCAAGGTCGATCCCACAGAGACAATGCAACTCAAGTATAAGCGAATTTAACCTAATCGAGAAGACAAAGACGGTTATTGACAAACAATAACATAGAAAGATACTGGTATTCCTCCCCGTCCCCACCTATCTACTAACTTGGTGTAGTTAATCCTTATGTTTACTTCCCCACATAATTTCCCTAAATCAATAAAACGTTTTAATTAAGTTTAGCTATGGGTGCAATCTCCTAACCCTATCTACTTCCATTGTAAGGACAACAGACAATCTATATGCAGCTAACCTCCTTCGTTAGTTGTATTAATTCATACGCAATAAGTTTTCGAGATGCCGGCTCAAGACCGAAAACCTCCTTAAGCAGTTATCGACTATGACTACCACGTTCCTAGGGATCCATCAAGACTATGTCCTAATTAACACTTCACTAACAGTCCTTCATGTTAATTTACGATGTACGAAAATTAGATTGGCCAGAACTAAGTAATCGTTTTAATTAATCATGTCGATCAACGTAGCTGACACTGAATCTCCAGATTAGGGGGCGTAAAAGTTGCCTCAATTAATCGGTAAAGGCCTCCGATTAATCAGGGCGTCGGTTCCTATTCTGGAATTTACATTGCTTTGTTCTGATTAATTCAAGTAAATTATGGGGTTGTTAAACATTCTGATTAACTATAACACGTAAATACAAGTAGATCTACCATAATAAAGACATAAATGAATGTTCAAACTTCATACCTTCGGTTATGTATGATCCAGCTTGATCTACTCAAGCTAGAGATGACGTGGAAGGAGGGAATCCGGAAAATAAATCACCAATGAGCTAAAGAAAACTTTATTTCATGAACAAGAATGTATAATGAGAAATCTATCAATGTATATGAAAAGTTATGAAGGTATATGTTTACAATTGGATTCTGACACTTTATATAGGCTCAATGGCCGACTTAAGACTCAATAAAACCCTAACCGACCTAGTAGACGCGGCAGACTCTGGTTTCTTGTCCTCCAAGGGTTCGATTAATGGGGCCTAGACCTCGATTAATTAGCCCAGTATTTCTTCCCTTTTTTGGCAGATCTCTTCTTGGACTTTCTACACTTGGACCAATGCCTCCCCTTTGGTCTAGATCCATTCCTAGCTGCTCCAGATTTCGGTAGATCTTGAAAAACGTACAAAACAAGGCAAAACAGTACCAAATCTACAGGATAATAACATAGATGTAGAATCGTAACCCTAGGAACACGCATTCAACATTTAACACATATTCCTCACATTAACGAGCCTATCTATCTCCTCTCGAGCACGATTCAAGGTAAATAAAGGTACATTTAATAGTCGGTTTTAGGACGTTATTAATAAAATCATTTACATATACAAGGACATATAGGAAATGTTGTCTTGATTGTAGATAAACAGTGAGGTGTCAGATACATACTGCTTGAATCCCCAAGTGATCAGCTATGTCTTCAACTCATCAAACCATTCCCTAGGGGCTTGCTTAAATCCATATAATTCTTTCTTTTGATGATATACATGATCAGGCTAGGTTTTGTCTACAAAGACTTCTGGTTGAGATATGATGACAAACTCGTGTAATATCCTATCGAGGAATGCATTATTGATGTCCACTTGGTTCATACCTCAATTTAAAGCCACAACAATTGCAATAATGACTCTGGCATATTTGTCTATATGGCTGGAGGTCTCATAAAAGTCCACCCCATATTGTTGATGGAACCTTATTTCAACATATCTAGCTTTGTATTTCGGTAGTGAACCATCATGTTAGAGTTAGAGTTTGAATATATACATATCTCCAACTAGATGTTGAGCCTGATATGGTGGTACAAGTTCCTTAGTTCGATTATCACATATGGATTTATACTCTTATTGCATTGACTTATACCACGATGGATGTGTCATGGCATCACATGCACTAATTGGTTCACTCTGGTCCTCAATAGAGACTTGAGATGCTAGGTTTTAAATTTTCTTAGGCTTCAATATACCACTTCTTGATCTAGTGTGCATCTAGTGTCTGGGTTCCACATGAGGGGATGACACTAAAGTTTTTGTACTATATTCTGATGATGTTGGACTGACACTAGCATTATTTGATGGATATCTTGCAATTTGATGTGAGGGAGAACTGACAATGCTCTGTTCAACATGACCGATATTCTGTGTGCAAAGTTCAAAACTAACTGACTGTCCTCTTAGAGTGAAGATCAAAGAATTCTAAGAGCGTACTGATGTGAACTGTTCTTGTAGAGATGAACTTGGGGTAAGGATAAGTTAAGGTGAGGAATCAATAAAGGAGGGACTGGTTGTAGAATTGGAACTATGAGGATAAAGAATTTTATAGGGGGATTCATGTCATTAAAGGTGACATGTGTAGCTATGTAAATTCTCCCATTTGAGTCCAGACACTTATGACCCTTTTAGGTTAGGCTCCTACCAAGATGGACACGATTTTGAGTGTGGTACTAGAATTTGTGTTTGTGATATGGTCTTTGATAGAGATAGAATGAGCTCCAAAGGTTTTTGGCATAGGTTAGTTAGGTTTATTTGGGTACAGTATTTCAAAGAAAGATTTGTTTATGAGGATATGAGTAGGTCGGATGTTTATTAGAGCGACAACATGGCTAAAACTATCCCACCAATACATTAAAGGTAATGATACTTGAGCAAGAAGGGTGAGACCAGTCTTCACAATATGCCTATATTTGTGTTATGCTTTGGCATTTTGTTCATGTGTATGTAGGAAATGATGTCAAAAAAAATCCTTAATTGAGTTATGAGGGAATATAGAGTTTTGTATTCACCACCCTAGTCAGACTCGATGGTTTTGATTTTAGTGTTGAACTGATTCTCTACAAGAGTTCTGAATTGTTTGAAGACATTGAATGATTCCATTTTTAAGTGAGTAGAATCAGGTATACCTACTAAAGTCATCAATGAAGTGACACAGATTGGACATGAGCTGGTTTTCATAGGTCTGTGTGCACAAGTTGAAGAACAAAGTAATATGTTTGTTAGAAAAGCCAATGACCTGGAAATCAACTTTCCATACTGGCAAGCATCACATAACATGTTACTTTCATTAACTTCAGCATTACATGCTGATCGCGTGCAAAGCACTTACTAGCAATAGGACTAGGTCTATCGTAGTAGAGTACTGGAAAATCAAGGTCGATCCCACAGAAACTCGTAAGAATGTCTAATTATCAAGATTGAGCTTGTCACGATAACGGTCTATGACCAACTATAATATAGACAGTAGTAAAATTGGTAACACTCAACTAGCACGATTATGCAAGTTCAACGAAACAAACTAGAGTTTCTAATGTATTAGTTCAATTATGAGTAATTAGTTATTCCCCCACACATGCAGCAATCCTCCCCATTGGTGAATTCATTCATTGTTCAGCTATGGGTACAACTCCTAACCTTATCTACTCCGACAATGGCAGTAGATAATCTATACGCAAGCTACCTTCCTCAATTGGTCCGTAATAGCCCATACGCATAAAGAACTAGAGATGTCGATATTGAGCGCTAACTCATACCGCAAACCCGTCTAGACAGCTGTCGACATTGACCATCACGTTCCTAGAGTCCATTCTAGATAATGTCCTAATTAACACTTCACTAACAGTCCCTCATGTTAATTTACGATAACATGCAAATAGTTGATCAGGCTAAAAACATGTAAATTAAATCTATCGATCAACGTAGCTGGCGCCGATTATCGTGAATTAGTAATTTACTAGGTATTCAGATCTAGCGATATAAACCGTCGCAGATCTGAAGAACGCAACTACTATTCCATGATTTCTTCATCAACGAATCAGATCTATAACACATGGGTAAAATAAACTAACTACTACATAATTAAACTAAATAAGCAATTAAAACATACTAGTCGAATAGAACAACGATAGATCTATATCATGGAAAAGACAAAAAATCATACCCTCGAAGACGAGCATAGATCTCCTTTGGATCTCTCCCTAGGCGGCGACTCCGTCGTCTCTCCGACCAGAACTCATAAAATAAATAAAATAAAGAACAATGAACTTTTTATTGCATAATGCTTGTAAATTGTATGGTACTATTGTTACATTTAGTTTTGAGGCGAAGCCTCTTATTTATAGCTATCTAAACCAACTTAGGAACATCTAGTTCAACCCCTCGTCCAAGAAAACACGTTTCGGAAGATTCTCGACCCTCGGTAAGTCGGCACCGCCTCCCGGGTTACCGGGGGTACTTTTGTCTTTTTTCTTCAACCGACTTAACTTGGATGCCTCTGGAATACCCTAGGTCCATTCTTTTCGTTCAGTCCACTCCAGATTCGTCCATCATGCTCAGCCCAATATTTCGTATCCTGAAAATCATCAAATAATACACGAAATAACATTGAAACAGGGAAAATAAACGCTAAGTGCAGATTTCTCGACTCACGAACCCGACATATGACATTCAACGTAAATGGTTCATATTTATAGGTCGAAAGAATTATTTTTAGCTCATAATGGATAGAATATTGATGCTATAGGATAGACTATTTGAACCGTCATCAACTACCCCTCACTAGCCTTCAGCGCGTCCGCGAGCAGAGTATCAAGGCGGAATGTACCTCCAAGAACAATTCCCATTAACTACCACATATTCAATAAAGATTTCCGGCAGAAACATACATTAAGCCACAATCCATAAGCTCCCCATTAATCACTACTTACCATGCATCAATGTGTCGTGTGATGAATCAGTTGGGATAGTGCGTTCGTGAGAAGAATCAAGTTGTATTAACCACACAATCTTAACTTACTTGTGCATACACTCGCTCATCTTGCATTTAGACTTGGTTACACAACATGGTACCTTAATCGGGTTGGGCAGACTCGGGGACTGAGCATCGCTCTTAAGTCCTCATTTGTTTCTTTTTATTCGAGGGTCGTGCCCTTTTTACACGAGTTCGCTTCCCTCACTGCCTTTATTGCATATATTTCTTTTTTTCTTTTTTTTCATCATTTTTTTTCCTGGCAGATTTCTTCACTTTTTTCTCTTTCTCTCACGAGTCCGTTTGTCTCGGTTACCTTTTGTAATCCAAGTTGCTTCCCTTGTCTTACAACAATTTGTTAAAGTATAGACAGACAAATAATGATTCCCGGTTAAAACAACTCATCATCTAATCTTAAACGCTTCTCACTCAGATTATGTGCTCAAATATTGATTGCAATTATAGAATAATAATTAATAAGCTACTACTTCACGCAACATATCATATGCTCATTCTTCCATACTAAATTGAATAAGCTATAGCTCACTTCAAATTGAACTTGGGCTCATTTTCTACTGATTCCTTACTCGAAAACGTACAATAAGCAAGCTAAAAACAGTGTTTAAAATTGTAAAAATATTCCCTTTTTCGATTATCCAGCTAAGACGCCTACCCCCCACTTATTATAGACATTGTCCCCAATGATTAATAATAATTAAAAGGAAAAGTACTTAGCTCTAGAAATGCTGGCTGTGTCAAATCGAATACCGGAGCAGAATCATTGGCTCCTAGGTCATTCCTCTTCCGAGTTGTTACCTGCGGTTCAAAATTCTTCCAAAAACTGTGAGTAACATGCGAAGGGCAATAAGAAAATAAGGTGGCAGTAATTGTGCAAACCAGAGGAATGCGCAAAATCAATTTAAGCCACTTTATTCTTTTATCAGCCTAAGCAAGACGCGAAAAATTTTATGAGGGTATCACATGAGAATCGTGAAGGAAAAACCACATATATTTCTAGCCATGTGACTGAAGATATATGTGATGAAAAAAGCCTTGTGATTGTCATGCTACTTTATTGACTCAAAATAAAATAAGCAAAAGCAATAAATAAAGGGTTTAGAAATAGTTCTGAGTTTATAGTCGCCAGCTCGATTGTACTAATAGGGCTCCTTCATTCATATTCTGGCTCTTCTAACGTAAAGACTTCCAATTCAGGGTTATATGTGTGCTCCTGGTAACGTTTCAGCCTGTGGCCGTTAACTGTGAAAGTTTGCCCAGAGTGTTCATGTCTAACTTCACATGCACCTGAATTGTAGACTTTTGTGACTTATGTGGTCCATACCATCTAGACGTCAGCTTTCCAGGAAAAAGACAAAAATGCGAGTTGTACACCAGCACTTTATCTCCCACTTGAAATGTGCGGTTCAGAATCTTCTTATCATGCAGGCGTTTCGTTCTTTCCTTATAAATCCTTGCATTCTCATATGCTTCAAGTCTAAACTCTTCCAATCTATTCAACTTTAGCATTCTTTTTTTCTCCGGCTAAATCCTCATCCATATTTAGAAACCTCGTAGCCCACAGCGCTCGGTGCTCGAGTTCTACCGGCAAATGACATGCTTTTCCAAAAACTATCATATATGGTGACATCCCAATCGTGGTCCTATAAGCTGTTCTGTATGCCCAAAGAGCGTCATCTAATTTCAAAGACCAATCCTTCCTCGTGGGATTCACAGTCTTCTCTAAGATCCTTTTAATCTCTCTGTTCGTGACTTCTACTTGTCCATTCGTCTGGGGGTGATATGCTGCTGCAATCTTATATCTAACCCCATATATCATCATCAACTTCTCAAACAACCTATTACAGAAATGACTCCCTCTGTCACTAATTATGGCTCTGGGCACACCAAACCTCGTCAAAATGTTTTTCTTAAGAAATCTCAGGACAACCCTGACATCATTAGTAGGTGAAGCTACTGCTTCCACCCATTTGGAAACATAATCGACTGCTACCAATATGTAATGATTTGATTCTGATGATGTGAATGGCCCAACGAAATCAATTCCCCAAACATCGAATAATTCCACTTCTAAGATACTCTGCAGTGGCTTCTCGTTCCGCTTAGAAATGTTTCCAGTCATTTGACAGGAATGACAGGATCTTGTAAACTCGTAAGTGGATTTATGAATTGTTGGCGAGTAGAATCCACACTGCAGTACCTTTGCTGATGTCTTGTCTGGCCCATAATGACCTCCAGCTTCTCTAGCAAGACACATGTGCAAAATGCTTGGAATCTCATCATCGTGGACGCATCTCATAAGAATGGCATCAGGGCACAATTTATATAGGTAGGGATCATCCCAATGGTAATACTTCAAATATGTGAAGAACTTCTTCTTAGCTACATTATTGAATTCCAGTGGTAGGTATCTTCCTGCTAGATAATTGACAATATTAGCAAACCAAGGGTATACCTTGCCCACTCTTGATGTATGATATCGGGTCTGAGATTCAACCCGAGCTATCACTGAGACGGAAAAAAGTTGTTCATTAGGAAAGCTTTCCCTAATCTCAGACGGTTGCTCATATTCCATCAAAATTAATCTTGAGCCACCTCTTTTTCAGATCCCTTTTTATCTTTGATTTCCACATCAAATTCTTGTAAGAGTAGAATCCATCTTAACAGTCTTGGCTTGGAGTCTTGCTTGGTTAGAAGGTATTTCAAAGCTGCATGGTTAGTGAATACAGTGACTTTTGATCCTTTCAGGTAAGGTCGAAACTTTCTGTAGTCGTATAATTCTTCTGAGCATTGTTAAGGGTACGACTGACGTAATAGATAGGCTTAAAGATTTTATTCTCCCATTGTCCTAGGGATGCTCCAACTGCTGTGTCACTTGCATCACACATTAGCTCAAAAGGTTTGTTCCAATCTGGTGCTACCAGAATTGGGGCGGTTATAAGCATTCGCTTCAATGTGTTGAATGCTTTCTTGCACTCTTCTCCAAATACGAAAGGTACATCCTTCGCAAGTAATTCCGTCAAAGGTTTAGAAACTTTAGAGAAGTCCTTAATAAACCTCCTATAAAATCCTGCATGGCCAAGAAAGGCTCGCAGCGTCTTCAAGTTTGTTGGAGGGGGTAACTTCTCTATTACCTCTATCTTTGCTCTATCAACTTCCATTCCTTTCTTTGAAATTCTATGACCCAACACTATTCCTTCTGTAACCATGAAATGGCATTTTTCCCAGTTAAGTACAAGGTTGGTCTCTTCACATCTCTTTATCACTTTACTCAAATTGTCCAAGCATTTATCAAATCTATCTCCAAATACAGAGAAATCATCCATGAAAATCTCCAGAAAATCTTCCACCATGTCCGCAAATAAAGACATCATGCACCTTTGGAATGTTGCTGGTGCATTACATAACCCAAAAGGCATGCGATTGTACGTAAAAGTTCCATAGGGACATGTGAAAGTTGTTTTCTCGCGGTCTTCAGGGGCAATATGGATATGATAATAACCAGAATATCCATCTAAAAAACAATAAAACGCATGACCGCTTAATCTTTCCAACATTTGATCAATGAATGGTAGGGGAAAATGATCTTTACGAGTTGCATCATTCAGTTTTCTGAAGTCTATACAAATTCGATGTCCAGTAACTAGTCTCACAGAGATTAATTCATCAAACTCATTAGGTTGGACAGTGAATCCTCCTTTCTTGGGCACCACATGAATCAGGCTTACCCACTCACTGTCTGCAATTGGGAAAATGATTCCCATATCGAACATCTTTATGATCTCTTCCTTAACAACATCCTTTAGTTGTGGCGTCAACCTCCTTTGAAGTTGTGCCACCACTCAGGGTCTACAGAGATTTTATGCATGCACACTGATGGGCTTATTCCTCTAATATCTGCAATTGTCCACCCAAACGCTCCCTTGTGCTCTCTCAGTACTCTCAAAACTTTCTCCTCCTCTAAAGGTGATAATAACGATGAAATTATAAGGGGGAGAGTATCATCTTGTAAGTACACGTACTTCAGGTGAGAAGGCAAAGGTTTTAACGTTAAGTTCTTTGGTGGCTCTTCTAACGACGATCTTAACAGCTTACCAGTCAACTGTAAGTCAAAGAACTTGTACCAGGAAGGTCTATGAATGGTTTCTCCTAAATCCACAGTAGATATAGGCTCTATTTCTCGCACTTGACCTTCACTACACCCAGGCCAGGTTTCCTCATAACTTTCCTCATCCTTCAGGAGCAAAGTCTCTGCTACTTCAGGATCTAGTGCCACTTGCTAATATAATTCTAAAACAAGTTTGTCTATGGCATCTAGCATGTAGCATGTGTTGGTCCCTTGAAAATGCTTTGGTTAAGTTTTGGGGGGGTGAATAAACTTAACACTTAAAACTTTTTGGAGTTAACAAACTCAGCAAGTTCGATGCTCTGGCCGACCACTCGAAGAGTTTGTTGACATTTCGATGAGTCTGGCCGATCGTTGATTTTGCTGAATTTGTTGCAGCAGAATATATTCAAATTAAGCCTTATTACTTGTTGTTAAAGTATGATACCAAGTATTAGATACTCAGTAGTGTGGGTGTGTGATTCAGTTGCTAGTTTCAGTAGGTTGATGTGCTTAATATACTAAATGCAGAAATTAAATGCAGAAAGTAGGTGGCAGATTTTATAGTGGTTCCAGGTGGTGTAATCATGACAGTCCACTCTTCTCTTGTGATGCTGGAGGTAATTCACTAAAGATCTTTGAGGTTGCAGTTACGAAAATCCCTAAGTTGTCTGTCCTTCACCAATAATTATGGCTTCACAAACTGAACACTTGAAACAGGTGGGATTGCTGCTCCAAAGTATTCCACTGGTCCTTGAAGGGTAGGATTGCCTCTTCACCAGCTCCACCACAAACAACAGTCCTTGACACCCAAAGATGCTTCACTGTCTTCAGTAGGTTTCTTGTAAAAGAAAGTTTGAATCAAGTAAGTGATTCAGCTTTCAGCAGCTTGACCAGGATAAAATGATCAGCAACATGTAATCTTCAAGTGTGTATACTTAATGTAGCTTGATAGCAGGTTACACTTGAAGAAATTCTAGATCAGTAGCTTTAAGTTCAGTAAAGTCAGCAGGGTGATTTCTTGATAAGAATCTGATAGCTCAGGATTGATTGTTGTTTTTCATCTAAATTCATCACTAGTTTCTGTATCAGGGGTCTTCTATTTATAGGTGAGAATCCTTGTGACTTATGTTTGAAATTCAAAACATAGCCGTTTGATTTGTCCCCATCTTGACTTGCATTCGTCCGTCTATATACATAGTATCGACATCTTTGCTTATTTACTTTTGACAATTTTCAGACTGTCCACCATTTGACTTGTATCCATTGGATAAAGCTCTGAATCTTTTCAATGTCCCTTTAATCTTAACCATTGATTTGTTGACAAAAACAAGAGTCGTTAGCTGTCCTTATCCTTGTAATCTTCCAATGTAACCTTTGATTAAATCGAAATATATATTCAGCAGGTTCTTGTGTATGTAAGTCTACTGAAATACTTGTCGATTAGTCGTTCAAGTTTCTTTGTGTTTATAAAACACTTCCGCTGACTGTCTTTTATCTAACTTTTAATTGTGAAGTTAGATTACACCAATTTGAACATAACTAAGTTCCAATCACCACTTAACGTATGAAACTTAGACCTTGTACACAAGATATATGTAATCAGTTTAGGTCATCACAGACTTCCCTAAATTCTGATTCCATATCCTTGACTTTAAACACTAAGTTTGATCCCTTAGCCTTCAATAACTGAGTTTGAGCCCTCAACCTTCGTCTTGGTGAGGTTCTAAACTAGTCTCATCGACTCGGGTACCTTCTATCGACCTAGACAGTCAAGTGCTTTGATGAAAGTCACTAACCTTTTTACAAATGCTTGTTTGATCAAACCTATACAAGGATCAAACTCTAATAAGCCTATACATTTAATATAGACATCTTTTTTCCTTTGCTATATAACAACTAGTCTGGCACTCATCACTAAAACTTAAAATATGTCCAACAACATGCTTCTCTTTCATCTTGAGCATATCTCATTGAATTCATCACATTGAACACTACTTTGTCCTCATTCACTCTCAGAATTAGCTCACCCTTATGAACATCTATCAATGTTTTGGTCGTAGCTAGGAAAGGTCTTCCTAAGATCAATGGAACATCGTTGTTAGCTTCCATGTCTAGCACCACAAAGTCCATAGGGAATACAAACTTATCAACTTTCACCAAAACATCCTCCACCACTCCACAAGGTTGCTTCATTGACCTATCTGCTAATTGAAGGGTTATAGATGTCTCATTCAACTCCTTTATGCCTAATTTATGAAAGATAGAGAGTGGCATTAGATTGACATTGGCTCCAAGATCACACAATGCTTTATTTAGGCATACTCCTCCAATTGTGCATGGTATGAGGAAGCTCCCAGGATCTTTACACTTAGGAGGCAGTTTGCGTTGCAAAACTACCGAGCATTCCTCGTTAAGGCAAATAGTTTCAAGGTCCAATAACTTTCTTTTGGTAGAAATTGCTTCTTGGAACTTTTTAAACATCTTTATAAACTTTTTGTAACGCGCATCATCATTATTCGGCTTATATTTCCTAGGGGGATAGGGTAAAGTAGCAGGATTAATAGTTACAGATTCGTGAAGACTTACTCGCTCTTCTTCTTTGCTCGCTTGCTTGTCTGCTGAATTTTCAGGACTCGGTTTACCGGAGTAGTGTCCCAGTGTTACCGCCCTCTTTTCTCCAGTCTCTTCTGCCGATCGCTTTAATTCTATTATGTCTTGATCGCTTTTCGATTCTCTTTGCGTTCTCTTTCGATCGCTTCGATTCTACCTAGAATACCTTAGGCCCATTCTTTTCGTTCCGTCCACTCCAGATTCGTCCACCATGCTCAGCCTAATATTTTGTATCCTGAAAATCATCAAATAATACACGAAATAATATCAAAACTGGGAAAATAAATGCTAAGTGCAGATTTCTCAACTAACGAACCCGACATATGACATTCAACGTAAATGGTTCATATTTATAGGTCGAAACAACTATTTTTAGCTCATAATGGATAGAATATTGATGCCTTAGGATAGACTATTTTAACCGTCATCACATGCCTTTACGACTTAATTCAAGACTCTAATAGAGGGGTGTTCAAGTCTCCTTTGCCATACACCGACATCTTTATTTAGAGACTAGAATGACACTAGATAACTAAGACTAGGACTTGAGCTTGGATGGACTTGATTTCTGGACTGTAAGGAGTTCTTGATGTGGATTATATGGTTACTATTGCTGGTTTGCATATGGTATATGGTGAAATTGATGGAACTAAAAAATAAGCCAAAATAAAATACAGAATTCTCATTAATCAGTTAAATAATCAAGTTATAATACATTATTTGATGGTGGAGTATTTATAGATGATACTTCGCCTAAGTTAGTTATAAACGGATACAATCTGTTATAACTTTAAACGCCTATTAAAAGTACAAGAGTCTAATTTCACAGCTGAATCTACATCACAAATGAATCGCATCTAAATGCTCGAATACATTCGAAGAAGTCATTTCATCTCGAACTGTTTGGTGACTATTTCGACTTTGAATCATTCAATGAATGTTTCAAGTTTGAAACTTCTGCAGATTGTTTAGATGTTAGAAGTGTGTGCCCATGCTGTTTGCATCCAACACTCATTTATTCTTACCATATATGTTAACACCCCCTCAAGCTAAGAGTGGTGAATTAATCAGCCTACGCATCCTGCTTGATCCAACACTCATTAATCCACTTGAGTTAGGCTGAAAGATCCTAGAAATCATAATTATTTCCCAAAAGTAGCAAATACAGGTGCATCTAGAGCTTTTGTTAGGATATCAATAAGTTCTTCTTTTGTATGAACATACATGAGTTTGATTAATCATGATTTCACCATGTCTCAAACTACATGACAATAAATATGAATATGTTTATTCATCTCATGAAGTACATGATTGTGGGCAATGTGAAGATCACTAGAATTATCACAAAAATAGGACAATAGGAATCTAATCTGGATTTTTCAGATCTTGAAAAATATATATCAACCAATGAATTTCACATGTTGCATTAGCCATTGCTCTATATTCAACACATGAAGAACTTCTAGCAATGGTTGTTTGTTTCTTTGCTTTCGAAGAGACGAGAACATCCCATAAAACATTATATAGCCTATTATGAACCTTCTAGTCTCAGGATATCCAGACCAGTCACTATATGAATAATCCTTTAGTTTTTTTAGATGAAAAGAAAATCCCCTGACCTAGATTAGCTTTCAAATATCTCAAAATTCGATGAGTCGACATCATGTGGTTTTCAGTTATAGTGTCTAAAAACTGGCTTAATTGCTGAACCGCAAAAGCTATATCATGCATGATAAAAGTGAGGAAAATCAATTTTCCAATCAATGAACTATATGCAATGTTATTATCCAACAAAGCTACATCTCAATGTTGTAATGTCTATTTAGACCCCGTTGGAGTTTTAGCAGGTTTAGCACCCAAAAAATCTTACTTGTGCAAAATATTTAAGGTATGCTTAGTTTGTGAATTTGAGATGCCAGTAGTTGTTCAAGCAGCTTCAATTCCCAAAATGTACCTGTGTGTACCAAGGTCCTTGATGGAAATTTGGTTGTGTAGATGATCTTTGACTTGCTGTATCTGATTCGGAACATGATTGGCTGCAAAAATATCATCTATATATACCAATAAGGCAATGAAAGACTTTCCTGATCCTCTGGTAAACAAGCTATGATCATTTTAGACCGAACATATCCCTGACTTTCCAAAGATTCTATTAGTTTACAATTCCATTGTTTGCTAGCTTGTTTCAACCTATAAAATGATTTGAACAATCTGCAAAGCTGCTTTGGTTTGTCAAACCTGAACCCTTGAGGAAGCTACATGTAGACTTCCTCATGAAGATATCCGTGTAAATAAGTAGTGTTGACATATATCTGATGAAGATGCAAATTGTTTGTTGCTGTAGCTGCTAGTAGTGTTCTTACTATTGTGATCTGCACAACTGGATAAAAGGTCTCTTGACAATCATTTCCATAGGTTTGAGTGCAGCCCTTTGCTATTAGCTTGGCCTTATATCTCTCTACTGAGGTATCAAGATTATATTTTATCTTGTACACCCATTCGCATCCAATAGGCTTCTTCCTATGTGGCAAGGTGACAATTTCTCATGTGTTGGTATGCAGTCTTAGAAGAAGGTTCGCCTACGAAAGCATCAAAATAAGAACTCGACAAGGTGCTTTCAGCATTAAAATGCTGAAAGGAATTCAACTCATCGACATGCGTATCGTGTACAGACCGACTTTCTTCGCCAGGTCGGATGACCATCACCACTGCACGGTCGTAGGCAGTCTTGCGAGATACCTCTGCTTCCTCCTTAGCCGACTTTATTTGCGATGAGAGATGGATCACTTGATCCTTGTACATTACCAGTCCAAAGATGCTTTCACAATCTAATGAGCAGCCATGTCGCTTGCTTGAGCCGACTACTCCGCTTTCACCAGCGACCTGTGATGGGAAGTGTTCTCGTCCTCCAGACCAAAAAGTATTATTGGGATGCACTGGTTCGGTTAGGATCCCTAATCAAACACCATCACATCTCCCTTTACATCAGGAAATTCTACGAAGATTGAAAGAAAATGTTAGAAAAATGACACACCGGAATAGCAAAACCGTAAGAAAAAGGCACAATAACTTACTCAAGCCATGTCATATTATGATCAGTCAAATAACTCGGAATCAGTTAAACCGACATCATAGCGGTCATCGTGGGTTGATCCTTGTTGAAGATAGATTACAAACTGAATCAGTGATTTTATATAGCCTTTGGAATTATAGTATTGTAATTAAGATGGAGTTGAGCTCACTACAAACAATGTGGCGTGACTAGAAAAAAAGTGTGGTGTCACTGCATACATAAGGTGTTACTGCATTGAGTCACTATAAAATCATTATGATTGAAGTACATAAGGTGTTAATGAATACGTAAGGTGTTACTGCATAGAGTTATGTAAATATAGTGTGAGTACATAAGGTGTCACTACATACGCAAGGGCATTAATGCACAAACTATGAAATATGTCCAAGTGGCCCTTTGAAAAATGTTGCAGTGTCACTGTGAAATTTGTGCTAATGTCTCTGTAAAAACTATGGTAGTGCCTCTGTGAAATATATGCTAGTTTTTCTATGAAAATTGTCGCAGTGTCACTGTGAAATCTGTGCTAGTGTCACTGTGAACTTTGTGGTTGTGTTAGTGTGAAAAATGTGACAGTGTCATTACAAACATATTGACAGTCGCAATTTACGCAAATGTTTTTTTCGAATTTCAGACATTTTGTCGAGTATCATATGAAATATCAAAACATAAAGGAGGAAAAAAAATATGAATTATGGTGAAATGTTTTTGATGATCGAAGGTCTAACTCAAAAGTTACACATGTTTAAAAAATTGAGTAGGAGAAAACTAATATTCTGTTTTTTTTTTCTTCACGTAAAGAAGGGTATTTTTGTACAAATATTCGTAGATTGTCTTTCTTTCTTAATTTTTATTTATATATTTAATTTTTATTTATTTATTCAACTTTTTCCAGCCGCATGTCATATTATTTCGTTTTGCCAGGAATTGGCGCTGCCTACAAATTCGCAATGGTTGATGAAGGTTCCACTGTTGCTATATTTGGATTAGGAGCAGTAGGGCTCGCGGTAATTTTTTTTTTTTTTTTGATTTCATCTACAGTTATAAATTGTTGAAATCGTCTCTTTATTTTTTCCTCTTATTTTTAAAATAAAGTTTGTGTACAGTTTATTCTCTCGTTGTTAGGGGCAATTGTCTTTTAAGTTAAGACACAATTTTGATTCAGAAAAATAAAATAAAAATTAAGACACGTTTTTTTTGTCTACGGTTTGGATGATAAACACAGTACTTTCTAACATAATAAACGCAAAACCAATCTACAGGTTGCACAGGGAGCAAAATTATGTGGAGCTTCAAAAGTTATAGGCATCGACTTGAATCCTGCGAAATTTGATATTGGTAAGTCTTCATGAATGAACTCACACACACAACAAAAAAAGAAAAACACACACACAAATGTGAGTACCATATAATAAATGACGGAGCCAGGAATTGAAATTCGGATGGGCTACTTGATTATTTTTATGACTTAAGTTGGATTATATAGGTTTTATCGTGTAGGAATTTTTTCCCCGGGGTGGGCTCAGCCCCCCTTAGCCCTTCACTTGGCTCCGTCTGTGCATATAATAATGAAATTGGCTAATAAAATTAGAAAATGTGGTGGATATTGTGTGACGCCAATAATCTGGATATCGAGTCCTTAACCAAAAAAGATACCCGGCATGTATACAATTAAAAGTAATTGATATAAACGTAAGCATGGAATCATCCTCATCAAAGAAAAAATCGGAAAACAAAAGGATAGACTCGGGAATCTAAAAGATTCTATAAGCGATCAAAAAGCAGCACAACTTGCAACTAAAACAACATCCCGAAACTGTTACACAATGATCAAATATGCATTCAACTATTACAATTCTTGCTTTACAACAATATGATACAACTATCTACAATCTATTACAAAAGAAAAGGGAAGATTATATACCATTAATACAATAAAATAAAAGAAAGATAATCTTCAACAACTGCAATTTGAGAATCACACTCTAACGATACTGAACTCAACCTACAACAAAGCCACCTTCTCGGGGTGGGGACAATAATAACTGGGTAAGTACAAAAGTTATTAGTAAAGTGTTGAAACACCGAATCTACACATGTTACAACACAAGATACTACAATAATAATATCACATATGTTCAAGTAGCTCACACCCCTCTACTTGTCTCACTAGTAGACATAAACAACAAAGACACATTCAACACCATGACACATTCAACACCTCATATGGCACAGACTTGTCCGCGTGGTCTGCCCACGCTTCGAAGAGAAAACGTGCATCACAAAGGACCAACATTTTTAAGCTTTTAGACTCAACAAGTATGTATTTATGTTGTAAACTAACCACTTATCAATTTCACATAAAAGGCTCCTCAATGACTTCTAGACCCTAGACCAACTATACATTACACTAGCCAGCATATTGCACAGAAACATTGGTATCTAATCCAACATCCACAAGGCTAAGGAATAAGGCTTCTGATGATCCTGAGTTTCTCCCCGCAGAGGGTCTCCACAAGGTGCTGAGCCGAATCCACAAGAAACCGAACCCTTAACATTATTGCCACATAACAAGTTAGACGTTGATCATCGAGTCAACATCACATAAGGTTAAATGAATTGTGTTCCAATTCTCTTGTGAGACATGGTACATTTTACTTTACAAGACATAATATAAGGCTCTGCACTAAATGCATGCTTGAAAAGAACATAAAGGCTAAAAATTGTTTTAAGAACAGGCCAGGCTTGCGCCTGCCTGGCACCGGGCATGTGCCCGACTTCGCTGATAGCACAGGTTATGAATTCAACTGACATAGGCGTGTGCATAAGTCTACCAGGCGTGCGCCCAATGTTTCTGATCACACCTGGCGTGCTCTTTCTTCATGTTTTCACCTAGAAAATCTGCATATTCCTCATGAACGAATCCATGGTGATTCGTCACCATTCAAACACTAAATCTACTCCAATTCATACCAAAATGATACAAAAACATACCGTAACATGCTATTAACATTAATATAAATCTATCACTTAAAATAACATGAATAGATTTGGTTGAACACCCCTTTACCTCAATTTCTTGAAGAATTGGATGAGATTCACTACAAGTCTTCAAAAGCTCCAAGAACACCAACTTGATTCTTGAAGAAAAGCTTAGCTCCAAAAGAAAAACTCCAAATCTTTAAGATCCAAGAAAACCACATCAATTCAACAACCAACACAATGTTCTATGATTACTACAACCTTTAAAGCCTTAGTTAATCATGAAAACACAAGAATACTTCAAGATCCAGAAAACGGGTTTCAAATTTTCTTACCCGATCGAAGTAAAACTTGTATCCAATCGAAAATCTCTTCATGAGAAGCATTTTGGTGTGATTCGTTTGTGATTTTGACGGTTGGATTGATCGGAAAGTGGAAGTTTCTCTCTTTCCCCTCTCTTTTCTCCTTTTTTACTTTTCCTCTTCCTTTATCCCTTTCCAGCAGCAACTTTCTTATGGGAGTTTGAAATGAAAACAAAGGTTGGGGAGTATATTGGGTTTAAATAAGGTTGGTACATTTCCTGTTTTGCCTTTACTAATAGTTACGCCTTTAGGATCCTATAAATACCCTTTATCATCTATCATAACTGCATTTATTTAATTGAAACTTATCCTATTAGAAATATCGGGACACAGAAAATCGTAAAAACACTTTTATACCCTTAATGAAAATTTGGGGTTTCACATTCTTCCGCCCTTAAAGAAGTTTCATCCTCAAAACTTGCCAAAGCTAACCCACTTAACAAACGTTTAAAATCATCTAGCACTTCAAATCCTAAGCTATCAACTTCAGAACCTCCCACGGTCCATCACTAAGGTTCCATTTGGATCCAAGCTTAAATACTGCTCAATATCCCATGAAAACATCTCAAGCCTAGTGCCTTTACTCCTTCACGTCTCTGAAAGATTCTAAGATCCGGATTAGGCTTTCCTTGTCAATCACATTTTCTTACTCAAGTTACCGTCTTTAAAAATCAACAGGATTCAACTTAGCTTGCACCATCCCATTACTAGGTGCTGGTGATTCAATCCTTCCGTATGTCACACCTTAATTTTGACCTCCTCAACAATCAACTCCAAGTTTTGTCACACATTATAGACCGGGTCCTTAATCATGCTAGGGTCTTCCACAACTTAGTCTACCTTTCAAAAATTTCCATACCTAAAACCAAACCACCTTAGTTTTACACAGTTAACCTTACAATTCGATATCTATTTCATTAATTAAATACACTTGGCAAAAAATCATTCGATGGTTAGGATCCCTTATGACCAACCACCGTGTCTCACATTGTAATATCAAACTTTTGCTAGCCACGACTCAATTATCTTAGCTCATCAATACCCCAACCTAGTCCAAACCTTTGTCGAATTTATTTTCCCTTATTCTAAGATTAACTCATATGTAAGTCCTTATGGAATTATTTCAATAACCGTTCCATCCACTGCCATGCATATCTACCACCACCTTAACTCAACTAACCAGGGATAGATGCTACCTTTAAACGGGATTAAGACGTCATTTTTCTGAAACTAAGGGAAACTTTAGCCTGCGAGTCCAAGCACCCAAAGAACACAAAACACTTTCGTGACATCACCAAGGCAAGTGTTTTATAAAAGGTTCTTGAAGAAATCTTGAAATCAAACGTAGATCTGAAAATCCTCAGAGATCTAAGAACAACCTTTTCCAACAACCAAAACATAAAGGTTTAGAGGAAATTATTTCAAATAGTAACAAAAGACAAGGTGAGGTATTTTGTGAAAATTCTTTTACTGGTTGAAAGGAATAAACAACATCCACTCACTGCTTGAAGTAGGAACCGTAAAAAATATAACATATTTACCGAGCCTGAAAGATTTAAAGCAAAAGAAAGAAATGACACTTGATGTTGATTAAGGGGTAACACCGAAACGACCTTTTAATGAATTGGTTTAGATAGCCAATTCTGACAAGAAGGGTTTTTTAAATACATGAGATGAATAGTTAAAATTGTAGTAAAACAATTTTGTAATTTAAAAAGATACTATAAAACCTTTACAGGAAATAAGTTGTCTGAGTTGAAGCCAAACAAAATTTTCCCGATTGGGTAGGTTTCCTTACTCTGAAGAGAAATTAGGTGGTTGATTGGCACATCAACAGAGACTTGTGCAATGAGCACTCAAGAAGAAAAGAGTTCTATAGTCAGTCCTAAATTGAAAGATGGAGCATTGAATCAAAATGCAAAGGATGAGTATAAAAATTTAGAGAACACCTTGAAGAGGAGATTCTTTTAAAGAAGTGACATGTAAAAAAGGTGTTTTGTGAAGAACTCTTGTCGGCTCGAAGGAAAATGGTAAAGAACATTTACAAGAGTATATAGAGTTTAAATCCAAAACAGAAGATGTCAAACACCAAACTTGGAAACATTCAAATCAAGGAGAAGGAAATGTTGAGACTTGAAATTGACTAGTTTGAAACATTAGTTATTGTTGATTAGATTGTCAAAAATCTCGGTTCAAAAAAATACTAGAGGGTGATTGTTTAATAACACTGGGTGGAGAAGTGCAAAGTTGAGCACCAAAGTAAGTAGAACAACTTGATGAATTAGATAGAGAAGCGTAAAGGTTCTTTACAATGGAAAAGTTCTTCAGGGTGAAATCAGAAATAATAAATGGTATTGAAGTGATGTAAAAGAGTCTACTGAAAATCATTTTTTGGATACAAATAAAAATTCAAGCAATTAGGAAAATTTTTGCAACAAAGAAGGCCCGTGAGTAAATAAATATAATACGTAGGAAAACTTGAGAAAAGTCTGATGAGATCGAATTTAGAAATTCATCCCGGTCTCTTAACGAGGATTAAGAGAAATTGCTAGGGTACTTTGATTAAAAAGGACAAATTTGCAAATAATTGAAAGTGCCAACTTCATAGAAGCAGAAATTAGCTAAAGACCTCAGAAAGAAAATCTGTAATCAACTATATTCTCTTGAAATGGTAATTTACAAGTTCATACCAGACAGACCATGGATATACCCACAAAGATGATACAAAAAGAGGTTAGAGATTTGACCGAACACGATGATGCATACCTAGCAAGGAAAAATGCATTATTGAGAAAAGAAAGGTTAACCATATCAAAACATCTATTAAAGAGGGTAGTTAAGGATGAATATATGTAAACAAAAATGTTTTGTCGAACTTGATTTAAGTAAGAAGTTGAAAATTTAACGCAACGGTTACAAAACTAGAAGGAAGCTTGTTTTCCTAATTCAAAATCTCTTTTAAGAAAAATATTGTAGTATACCCTTAAAACAAAATAGGGAAAGGGACACAAAATTCATTGATTTTAACATACTTTAATTAAAAGCATCAACTAGGGTACATGTTGTTCGGAAGATTGGTTGGCAAGAACAAAAGGAAGTAAGAACGAATGTGGTGTGTTGGAAGGTAACTGCTTGTTCTTCAAAACGTTGACCCTAACAAGCTTTCAACCTGATTCCTCAGCCATGGAAGAATTCAAACTTAGAGTGACATCTCCTTGAAATTTTCTTCTTATCTCATCAAACCCTATATGCTGATCCTAGAGTCAAAAGTTGGAGTTTACCATACCAGATCTTTGCGGATGAGAAGTTGAAATTACACTTTGAAATAGTCCTGAAATTGTGACTAGTGTAACTCAAATGAAAATGATATTGAGATTGAAGAAGACGAGTGTTATAGGTCATGGGGTTTTCTAAGTGATATCCAAGAGTCGTATGTATTTTGAATGTGAAGAGGTCAGTCAAAAATAACTATTCTTGATTAAAATAATTGTTTCTCAGTATAGTTTCCAAGTTAGCAAACACCGAATTAGGTTACAGGTAGTAATCAAGATAGAAAGAATTTGCACTTGGGTCCAAAATGGAGCATGTAGATCAAAATGTTGGTTACAACATACTAAAAGAACAAGCCATCTGAATATGTTCGACTACTTCATAACGGATCAAGGAAAAATGATCTACAACACTTTTTGTTTGAACATAATGTTCAATGTTGCTTTGAAATTCAGTAGTGTAACTCTTTTTGCAAAGTTAAGTAGATTTACAAAGATAGCTTGTAAAAAATAAGACCTTTCTTAAGAAGAAAAATTTTCAAATCTTATGGGGTAGGGAAAATGATTGTACACTGAATACAAACATGTGAACAAATCATATAATCATGTTGTTTAGATCAAGGTTATTGAAATGATGAGGAAGCTATATGCTAGAGGAAATGAAGCATATAGAAATGAACATTATGAATTGATGGATTGCACCATGGATGAAAAAGTTAGAAGGGATCACGTGCGAACCTTACGAACAACATTATCAAAATTAATAGTGTGAATGTGGAACCATTATTAGCATTAACATGCCAAAATTTTTGCAAAACGATGAATCAAATAAAAGGAAGCAACAAGGAAATGAATGATCTGTGAGGTTTGAAGAAAACCGAGAGGTTTCACTAAGGAGCTTAATGAAACCCAACTTAAATAATCAACACCCAAAAACGTAAGCCTAAAACTTCTGCCTCAAAGAATCACTTCATAGGATTCACACTTAGCCCTAATGTCACACCACCAAAGCTTAAGGATTCCAATCTTACGAGCTTTAACACTTAAAGGATTTAACTTAGGAGATCAATACTTAAGAATATAATTTCAAAATTCATAATTTGTGGATCTAAACTTGACATCTAAAACTTATACAGCGGTGTTACTTTATTCTCTAATACCAATTGTGACGCCTCTAAATCAGATATCGAGTCCTTAACCGGAAAAAGACACGTGTCACGTATATAACTAAAATTAATCGATTATGTACGTAAAACCGACATCATCATCATCATCAGATAGCAAAGCGGAAAACAAAAGGATATACTCGGGAATCTAAATGATTCTATAAACAATCGAAAAGAAAAACATGTTGCAACTAAAACAACATCCCAAAACTATTACACAATAATCGAGTATCAGTTCAACTATTACAATTATTACTTTACAACTTGATGGTACAACGATCTCAATCATTTACAAAAGTATATGGAAGATTCAATACCATTGATACCATAGTTACAAAGAAAGATAAGCTTCAACAACTGAAACTTCGGGAGTCACTCTTTAGCAATCTCGAACTCAACCTACAACAAAGCCACCTTTTCGGGGTGGGAAAAAATAATAATGGAGTAAGTACAAAAAAACTTAGTAAAGATTAGAAGCACCGAATCTACACATGTTATAATACAATATTCAAAAATAATAATATCAAATATGTTCAAGTTGCTCACTCCTCTCTTCTAGTCTCACTAGTAGAAATAACAATCAAAGACATTTGTTACACATTGATCCAATGACACTTTGCATGGTGAAAACTGTGCCATGACACATTCAACACCTCATATGGCACGGAATTGTCTGCATGGACCTGACCATGTTGCAAAGAGAAAACTTGCCTCACCAAGGACCAACATGTTATAGCTTTTAGACTCATCAAATATGTATTTATGTTGTTAACTAACAACTTGTGAATTTCACATAAAAGGCTCCTTAATGACTTTTAGACCCTAGACAAACTCTACATTACACTACTATACATTGCACAGAAACATTTGCATCTAATCCAACATCCACAAGGCTAAGGAATAAGGCTTCTGATGATCCCAAGTTTCTCCACACAGAGGGTCTCCACAAGGTGCTGAGCCAAATCCACCAGAAACCAAACCCTTAACTTTCCACATAACAAGTAAGGCATTAATCATTAAGTCAACGTCACGTAAGGCTAAATGAAATATGTTCCAATGGTCCCGTGAGACATGGTACATTTCACTTTACAACACATAATAAAGCTCTACGTACACTAAATGAATGTTCAAATGGAACGCAAAACACAAAAAACTGCTCCAAGAACAGACCAGGCATGCTCCTACCTGGCACCGGGCATGCACCTGATTTCTCTGATATCATAGTTTTATGAATTCAACTGACCCTGGCGTGCGTCTAGGTCTACCGGGCATGCGCCCAATGTTTCTGATAACATTAGGCGTGCACTTTGTCATCCCGGCTGTGCGCTTGCTTCATGTTTTCACCCAAAAAATCTACATCATCCTCATGAACGATTCCATGGTGATTCTTCACCATTAAAACACTAAATCTACTCCAAATTCATACCAAAATGATACAAAAACATACTTTAACATGCTATTAACATTAATCTAAATCTAAAACCTAAAATAAATGCTATTAACATTAATCTAAATCTAACACCTAAAATAACATGTATAGATTTGGTTGAACTCCCATTTACCTCAATTTCTTGAAGAAAAAAATGCGATTCGCAACAAACCTTCAAAAGCTCAAGGAACCCAACTTGATTCTTGAATAAAAGCCTAAATACAAAAGAAAAACTCCAAAATATTCAAGATCTAAGCGACCCACTTCGAATCTACAACAAAAACGCAGTTCTACGTTTATTACAACCTTTAAAGCATTAGTTATCAAGAAAACTTCTAGATATAGAAAATGTGTTCTAAAATTTCTTACCCGATCGAAGTAAAACTTGTATCAAATCAAAGCTCTCTTCACGGGAAGCGTTTTGGTGTGACTCGTTTGTGATTTCGATAGCCGGATTGATCGAAAAGTGAAAGATTCTCTCTTTCTCATTTTCTTTTTCTCTTTTTCATCTTTCCTTTTTCTTTATCCTTTTCCAGACGCAACTTTCTCTTAGGAGTTGGAAATGAAAATAACGGTTGGGGAGTATATAGGTTTTAAATAAGGTAGGTACATATCCCGTTTTACCCTCACTAATTGTTACACCTTTAAGATCCTGTAAATACCCTTTATCATATATCTTTTCTTTTTTTTTTTTTTTTTTTTTTTTTTGGAAACGAAATATTCACACACGTATCTTTTTTCGCCCCAAGTGGGACTCGAACATTGGTCACTGCCGTGTTATGACCTATTGTAAACCACTAGGCCGATACCTTGTGGGTCCTTTTTCATCTATCTTAGCTCCATTTATTTACTTGAAACTAATCCTATTAAAAATATCGGGACACACAAAATCATAAATAGACTTTTATACACTTAATGAAAATCCGGGGTTTTACATTTTAAGTCATGTAAGAACATACTTTTAATACCAATCGATGAATTCAAATAAAATTTAAATATTGACGTTGATTGCTGAATAGTTCGGTTAAATTGAGAATGATTAAAGTGTAAAAATCTATGGCTTCTATTTTCGGATACCGGTCCTTATCCGAAAAAGAATGTCGAGCACATATAACATTTAATTCATCTAAATTATACATAAGCCTTACGTAATCGTTTAAAAAATAAAGCAATGTAGAAGCTAAAAAGACTTGGGTATAACATGCCAAAATCTAGAACAGTCCCGGGCTAATCCCCTAAGTGCATGATGTTCGACAAAGTTCATACACTTTTCCTGATCATTAAGGTGATTGACGGAGTTCGTCCACTTTTCCTGACGATCGTCACGTTGCGATGTTGTATTGTGCCTTACCAAGAATTACATGATAATTAGTCTTGTAACAATCAAGTATGTATGTTATTAATCGTTAACTAGCCACCTAAGTTATATCAAGTAAAGGCTCATTTAACAACTCTACTCCCTCATTATAGACCACTAGAATATAGCGAAAACCTAGCACATACACAGCCAATGATGAGTCCTAACTCATCAAAGAAAAGGATAATTTTAAACTTCTAAAGGCCCCGTACTTCATCTCAATAAAGAATCCATCCGGTGCCAAAACTAAATGCATTTGAAGCTTATTCAAGGCTTTGTCAAGTTATTTATTGTTGTTTAGATCACATAAAAAAAAAGGCCCAACCGTAAGCTAAGCCCTAAAAATTCAAAACTATACAAACATGTCTTTAGCCAGCGCCGTCCCTTTGGCGTGTGCTACAACCATACCGGGAGTCTGGAAATGTCTCTGTACAGTGTGGGCACGTGCAAAGCCCTTATGGTGTGCGTAAAAACTTACAGGACATTCTGGTTGTAACCTGAACACCTTTGGCACGCGCTAAAACCCTTTGGCATGCGCCAAATCACCTAAAATCATTTTTTCTGGTCTCTTTTCATCTTTTGCGTGTGCTAAAATCATTTTGGCAGGCGCCAAATGATCGGAACAACCCTAAAACCTGCAAATTTTCTGCAACACATGTACCAAGCCGAAACCAAAGTATAAACTTCTAATTCAACATAAATTATGCACAAAACTGAACAATACTATTTGCCAACCATCATAATACAATAATAGTTCAATAGGAAGACCCTCTTACTTGATTTCTAGGCAAAAAGTAATCCAACTTGAAGCAAAAGAAATCAAACTGTTCCCTAACCTTGAAACCTTCAAGAAAACCAATGAAACCACAATCTAAACCTGAATTAACTATAAGAAAATGTTTCTAAACATTCAGCACTATGAATTGATCAACTCGAAACAACAGTAAAAGATCAAAACAACAATATTCCAGATTTAGGTCAAAACTGATACCTTTCTGTCACACCAAATCCTTGATACCAAAAATTATGCTCATCTCATGAGGATTCCTATTTCCTAATTGATTCTAAAATTCGTCAGACTATTGGTGAGATACTTGGAATATTTTTTTATTCCAAACTTTCTTTCTCAATGGTTCAAAGTTTGAGCTTTCAGCCTTTCTGACAACTTTCTAATTAATGGAGAGTTTTATTTGGTTTTCTAATAAAAGTTCCTTGCAGTTTTTTTCTTGAAAGTTCATTAAATAATAAACATAATATTATGAATTTTTTTAAAGTGACAATTTTGCCTTTTTTGAAAATTCAGAATATTACATCCTCTCCTTTTAAAAGGAGTCTCGTCCTCGAAACTTAACCGTACCTCGTAGATCAAGAAAATCCGGGAACTCAAGGACCATATCCTCTTCAATATTCCATGTATCCTCACTTGGTGAATGATTTATCCATTGCACTAGAACCGAAGGTGTCATGAGTCTCTTGATCATCTTCTATTTTCTATCAAGGATCTTGACCGGATTTTCTTCATACGATAGGTTGTCTTGTAACACTTCTGGATCAACCTCGGCTTCAACATCTGTCTTCGTTAAGCACATCTTGATCATGGATACATGAAACACATTGTGCACCCTTGACACTAAATGCGGCAATCAAAGTCGATAAGGTAATGCTCTGAATTTCTCGATTATTTCAAAAGGTCCAACGAATCGTGGACTTAGCTTTTACTTATGTCCGAACTATTTAACTCCTCTCATTGGTGAGTCTCGAAGGTAAACTCTTTTCATATCAGCCTAACTCTATTGTCTATCTTTAGCGGCTTTTAAGATCATCTCGATCAAATAAACTTTTTCCTTAGCTTGTTCAACCACTTTCAGCCTTGTCACTCGTTGCTCTTTTACTTCATCAAAAAGAATGAGTTCTTCATCTTCTACCATACAACACTTCAAACTGCGGAAAATTCAAACTTTCATGATAACTATTATTGTACACAAACTCAACTGCATGTAAGTAATCATCCCATAAGCGGCCTACTTCTAACACACAAGTTCTTAATGTATCTTTAAGGATTTGTATATTCCTCTCAGATTGTCCATCCGTTAGTGGATGAAAAACGATACCCATCTTTAACTTGCTTCCCAAAGATTTCAGTAAACCTCTCCAAAAAGACAGATGAATATACTATCCCTCTCGGATACGATAGATACATGAACACCATTTTCTCTCCAAGTATTGTCCAAATAAAGTTTATTCAACTTCTTTTATGGCATGTCAACCTTGGCCGGAAAGAAATAAGTAGATTTTGTAAGTCTATCAACGATCACCCAAATCATATCATGACCACTCTTAGTATGTGGTAAACTAATGATGAAATCTATGGTCCATTCCGGGATTTTTAAAGGCTTAAGCATACCACCAAGCTTTCGGTGATCGTCTTTAACTTTTCGACATGTATCATATTGGGCCACAAACTCAGCTATCTCAAGTTTCATGGATGGACACCAATACCTTTCCTTGAAATCTTGGTACATCTTAGTAGAACCGGGATGTACAACAAAAGCAATTCTATATGCTTCATCTCTAACTTTCTGCCTTAAGCCATCAACTTCCGTCATAAAAATTCTGTCTTGATACCATATGATTCCATTCTTGTCAAACTCATAACTAACTGCCAACTTATCTATTTCTACACACTTCAAATCAACCAACACAATATCTTCATCTTGTTCTCCTGAATATCATCTAACAACTTAGATCTTGCCAACAATGGAGCTAAATTCTAAGGTTCACTTTTTTTTTGTTCAAACACTTGAATATTCAAACCATATAACTGATCAACAACTTCGTGAACCGTAGTGATTGCATTAATTGATCTCCAGCTTAGTGTGCTAGCCACTGCATTTTCCTTACCCTGGTGTTATCATAAAAGATCATAATATTTTACAAATTGTAACCATATTCTTTGTCTCATATTCAAATTTTCTTAGGAAAAGAAGAACTTAAGACTTTTATGATCCATGAAAATCCTTGATCTAATTCCATGTAGATAATGCCATCAAGTTTTCAAAACAAAAACCATGGCTTCCAACTCCAAGTCGTTTGTGCAATAATTCTTTTCATGCATCTTAAGATATCTAGTTGCATATTGTATTACTTTTCCATCTTGCATTAACACACATTTAAGACCTTGTCCTGATGCATCCATATGAACATCATAATTATCCAAGATCTCCTGCAATGCCAATACAGGCGCGGTTGTCAACTTGTCCTTTATGGTTTGGAAAGCTTCATCACATTCCTTTGTCCATTCAAACATAAAAATATTTTGTGTGGGGTCTAGTAACTGGAGTAGCTATCGTTGAGAAATATTGCATAAAATTTATGTAATATCCTGATAAACCCAAAAAGCATCTTATTTCCGTCACGGTTGTAAGTATAGGCCATTTAGACACATCTTCAACTTTCATGTGGTCAACTTATAGTCCTTCCCTGGAAATAACATGTCCTAAAAAGACCAGTTGATCCAACCAAAATTCACACCTAGAAAAACTTTGGAAAGAGCTTCATATCCCTAAATGTTTGGAGTACAATCCTCAAATTCTCTTCATATTCCTTCTCATCTTTTGAATATATCAAGACGTCAATGAACACAACCACAAACTTATCAAGATATGGCATGAACATTCATTGCATTATATCCATAAAAGCTGAAGTAGTATTTGTAAGTCCAAAAGGCATGATAAAAAAACTCATAATGTTCATACCTTGTATTAAAAGCAGTCTTAGGTATATCCACAACCTTAATATCTAACTGGTGATATCCTGATCCGGTTCACAAATAGAACTGTGCTCCCCACGAAGATGTACTAGGATGAATTATGTTCCTTTCTAGCATATTATGAAGTTGTAACATAAATTTTTTTAATATCGGGGTTTCTTCCAACTTAGGTTTAAGCTTTTTGGTGTAAAGAGCATAAAGCACATATCCCTCACATCCTGTCTTAAGTGCTCTCATGGACCTTAATGTAGAAACTATTGGATGACGACACTTACTCGGCTTGTACACATTTCCTTGAAACGTTTTGGATACTTTTCCGGGTAGCTTAAAGGTCACATTCTTATTTATAAAATCCAAATGCACATAATTCTTAGGCAACCAATCTATATGAAGAATAACATCAAAATCCATAAAATCCAGAACTATGAGATCATTCTTACAACGGTAGGTTCCAACTCGAACATCAACTTGAGGTATCGTTTGATCAACCTTGGTAACTCTACCCAAAAATGTTTTTATTGTCAAAGGATTCTTTAAAGGTTTGAGAGGTAAATTCAAATTTTTTGCTATCTTACTTGACACAAAAGTGTTTGACTCTCCCGTATCACAAAAGGCCAACTTAGCTAAGTTATCAACTATTATTCCACCTAGAAAGCAAGTTCATTTACTTAAATACATATATAACATGAATCAACTTGTTATAAATGTACTCCAGGGAATAAGAAACTTAAAAAGTACATGGAACAACTGCTTCATCTGTTTCTTCTAGTTCAACATCAACAGCAAACACACGAGTTGGTCTACTTGCATTTCCTTGTTAGCATATTGGATTCCTTTATAATTATTCTTTGGATATGCTATTGCATAGTTCCAAGTCTTATCACAATGAAAACAACCACTTGTGCTTGTACGGCATTCTCCTGTATGAACACTCCTGCATTTTGTACAAGCATGCACACCAATTGTAGGAGTAGCTATGAGAGGGGTGTTAGTCTTCTTAGCATTATGTTGTGGAGCTCCTCGGTTACTTCCTTGAATGCTCTAAAAGACATTTTACCACCAGCGGCTTTTGTCTTAAAGGTTTCCACTTCCAAAGCTCGATCAACTATCTCTACCATGTTGTAGGGCTTGATTCCTCCCAAACCATCTCATATGTGATAATCCAAACCATCAAGAAACTACGCCAGCCTCCTCTTTTCATGATCCATAATCTCCGGGTGAAACAATCCTAGCTCATTAAACTTTTGTGTCTCCATCCTATGTTGTTCTTGCCTACATCTCAAAAATTGACTTGCCTTTTCAGCTTGTACAGAGGGTGGAACTTACCATTGATAGAAAAAATCTCTAAACGTCATCCGCTCGGTAATGTTACCTAGATTTTGTTCAATCATATCCATCCAATTTTTAGAATTTCTGGCCAAAATTGCAATAGCCAAACGTTCCCACTCAAACTCTGGGATATTTAGATTACGACATGCTTTCTCAAAACCTCTTAACAATAATTCGCAAACTTCCCCAACATTACCTTAGAATTTCGTGACTTTTTTTCTCGCTTCAACCTTGTATACCAATCCATAGGACCAAGCTGCCCTTGCATCGGTGTATAAGCTTGAGGTTATCCCAAAGGTGCTTGTGGTGGATACGAAGGTGCATACTATTGTTGAGATGGGTTTAAATGGGATTCCTATTGTTAGGGATGGTACCTTTGATATAGAGGTGGTGGTCAGTTGTGGTGCTGAGGTTCCAGCGGTGGATGATAAGCATAACTAGAAACTGAGACAACTTCTGACCCTGCTATGGGTGGAAGGTAAACCGTAGGTTGTGGTGGAGGATAAAACATCGGTGGAGGTGGATGGCTTACTGGTGGAGGTGGGTATGCCATTCTAGCCTGAGATGGATAACTTTAAGGTACAAAATTGTGTAGATACACATCTTTCACCGGATGAGGGTAAAAAGAAGCTATGTCCACAACAATAGTGACGCCTGCAACAGGTCCATCATGATTCTCCTGAGGCTTCTCTTTCATATCAACACGTTCAACGCGTCAAACTGTTGCATGGGTTTCCTCTTGGCCCCCACCATTCACTCCTTGCTGATCTCATGAACTTCCAAATCCATCATTACCATGTCTAGCTCCCCTATTTAATTCCTCGCCATTACGATAGACCCGTAAAGCTCAGAATGGTTACTAAGAAGTCTAAATATATCTTATCTTAAATAATAAAGCCTAAGACATCAATGGAACTTTGCAATGAGTTATCTGATCAACTTATTCTTATTTAAGCTTGCCATGTGAAGAAAAAGAGAATTAGGAGCTGAGGAAGCTTTTTCTTATTTTAATTCTTGCTATATTTTTTGTTTTACAACGTCAACAATATATAGGAAATACAATAGCTAACCCTAGCTAGTTCTTGTCCTAAATTGCCCTTTTATTTAAATATAAAACAAACAATCATAAAAACTAAATCATCATTATTTGAGAGATTGAGTATCCTTCCAAACTCTTAATCACCATTATTTTGAATTATGGTCAAATACACCTTATCACTCCAATCACCTTATCTCTCCTTTGACCATAGTTTCCTTTTGAGTATGATACGCGTCTGTATGCGTCTGTCAATACTCCCCCTCAAACGAGGCTGGGACAGGGGAGCAGGCCAACTTTGTCTCTGAGGAGCTTGAATACATACTTTGGCAATGCTTAGTTAAAAATATCAGCGAGCTGATGAGTAGAGGAAACATGTTTGGTAATCAAGAGCTTTCGGGCAACCTGCTCTCTCACATAATGATAATCTAGTTCAATATGTTTGCTGCGGGCATGAAATACAGGATTGATGGTCATGTAGAGGGCGCTTAAATTGTCACATGAATGTGGCGTGTGAGGTTGAGAAACACGCAATTCTTGAGAAGGAAGTAATCCAAGTGAGCTCGGCAGTGTGAGCCATGGCACGATACTCGGCCCAAAGACTTTGAGCGAGAGAGGCGATGGGTTGTTTTTTTGAGCACCAAGAGATGAGATTCGGTCCAAGGAACGTGCAATAACCGGTGACAGACCGCCTAGTGGTGGGCAGCCTGCCCAATCTGCGTCGGAGAAAGCATAGAGATTGAGTTGACGCGTGGCTCTGAGTGAAACACCAAAGTGCAAAGTGGACTTGACATAGCGAAGGAGGCGCTGAACGAGCTGCATGTGAAACTGCGTCGGAGATTGCATGAATTGGGACAAGTGGTTGACCGCATAGACAATATCAAGGCGTGTGAAAGTCAGATATTGAAGTGCCCCAATGAGACTTCGGTAAGATGTAGGATCGGCTGGTGAAGAGTTGAGAGGAGCAATAGATTTCGTGGCCATAGGTGTGTTGGCAGGCTTGCAGTCTTGCATGGAAGCGCGTTGAATGATAGTAGTGGCATAGTGAGGCTGATGGAGATGGAGACCATGAGAGTCGGATGAATCGAACCCCGTAAAATGATGAATGTGGCCAAGATCCTTCATGGAAAACTCCGTGTGAAGAGTGTTGATGAATGAGGTCAATAGAGTGGAGTTGGAACCTGTGACAAGCATATCATCGACATACAAGAGAAGCACTAGTGTGCTCTGATTAGCATGATAATAAAATAATGAAGGATCAGATAAGCTGCAATAAAAACCGAATGTACGAAGAAAGGTACTAAACCGGTCAAACCAAGCCCTAGGGGCTTGTTTTAACCCGTAAAGAGCCTTTCGTAATAGACAAACATGCTGAGGTAGTTGCGGATCAGACATACCTAGGGGTTGTTCCATATATAATGTCTCAGAAATGTTACCATGGAGAAAGGCATTTTTGACATCCAGCTGACGAACTGACCAATTGTTGGAAAGTGCTAGTGAAAGTACAATGCGAATGGTGCTGGGCTTAACAACAAGGG
Source organism: Gentiana macrophylla (assembly GCA_026214975.1). Lineage (NCBI taxonomy): Eukaryota > Viridiplantae > Streptophyta > Magnoliopsida > Gentianales > Gentianaceae > Gentiana > Gentiana macrophylla. The sequence continues at coordinate 50,983,394 of CM047806.1, forward strand.
AATAGGTTTCCACATAATCCAATCCATCTATCTGGGCATACCCCTTGGCAACAAGTCGGGCTTTTAGACGATCTAAAGTCCCATCAGGCTTAAGCTTGGCCTTAAAGACCCATTTACAACCAATAACGTGCATATGAGGTTGACGAGGGACTAATTGCCAAGTGTGGTTATCAGACAAGGCCCGTAATTCATCAAGCATAGCATTTTTCCATCCTTCGTGTTGAAGAGCACTTTTCACTGTTTTGGGAGTGGTGGGAATAGAGGAGTAAGTAGAGGTAAGGGCATATTTGGGATTTGGCTTGAAGATACCATGTTGAGCACGGGTAGCTCGTGGAGATGGAGGATGGATGGGTACGAGTGGGGAAGGGGATGTATCAGCGGATATGTGGGAGTCAGGACTAGTAGGAGCCGAGGTAATGGGTTCGGAAGGAGGTGAGGGAGGGAGGTTTTCATCGGCGGCATTGGGTTGGGCCGAAGATGATTGGGGCGGGGATAAAGTAATAGTGACATCAGATGGGCTGGATGACTCATGCGGGTCGGGAGTGGGAAGGATCATGGTCGGAGATGGTGACATGCGCGTGGAAGGGAGCCAGGCATCGAAGATTGTGAGAACATAAGGCCGATTTATACTGGGCATGGTCTTGGAGGGCAATATAGATTCATCAAAAACTACATGCCGAGACAGAAAAAATTTCCGAGAGGGCGGGTGAAAACACTTATAGCCTTTGTGCTTATTACTATATCCCACAAATATACAAGGCAGAGTTTTTGGGTCAAACTTGTGTTGTTTTGAATCCCAAGTATACGGATAGCATTTGGATCCAAAAATACGAAGATTAGAATAATCAGGGTGTGTGTTATGAACAATAAAATACGGAGACTCAGTGTGATTGGCGAGAGATGGAACCCTATTCATTATATATACCGCGGTGGAGAAAGCCTCAACCCACAAAAAAAGAGGAGCGTGACTGTGAAACAACATAGTAAGACCAAGCTCACGTATAGTCCCGTGTGGCGACGTTCAAGCTGTGCCGATACATTCATTGTGGTGTGTGAGGACAAGTAATTAGGTGTGTGATTCCTTGTTCTAACGGTGTGAGTGATGAAAGGGTGCTCGAAAATTCTCCCCTCCATCCGTGTGGAATTGTTTAATGGACTTGTTAAATTGGGTTTTAGCATACTGTTCAAAATACAAGAACACATTATAAAAATCAGACTTGTTTTTTAATGGGACAATCCAAATATACTTAGAAAAATCATCAACAAAGCTCACATAATAATGAAATTTACCAATAGATTCAACGAGGCGGGACCCCAAAGATCACAATGGACTAATTCAAAAATCGCAGACGACACATGTTCGTAACTAGAAAAGGAAGCTTTGAGAGTTTCCTAATCGACAACTCTCACAAATATGTTCCTGTTTATTCGGGCCTAATAAATTAATTAAACCTTTATTCTTTAAGGCATGAACAGTTGGTAACTGGACATGTCCTAAGCGTTGATGCCAAACTTCAATCGAGCAAGACTGGGTAGCGTGGGCCGCATGAGCAAAATGACCACGTGGGAGTGTATAGAGGTATCCTCTACATTCTCCCATCAAAAGTGTCCTGTCTGTCTTATTTTCCTTGAGAACAAAACCAACATTAGTGAATAAACAATGTGCATCATATTGTTGTGTGAGTTGCTTAATGGATAGTAAATTTTTAGTCATATTTGGAACTAGTAAAACACCACTGATAATTAGAACTTTATTTTCGAAAGATAAGTGAATGTCTCCTGTGCCATGAATTGGGAGTGCAGTGCCGTTTCCAACAACAACATGAGCCGAGGTAGAATGCGAACGAAAATTATGTAAAAGAGTAGGATTACCTGTCATATGATTTGTGGCACTGTGTCCATTAGCCACTCAGTGTCGGCAACCGTATTATCCAAGGTAAGAGCCGACAACGCTTGGGGAAGAACATCCTCTTTAGCCTTATGACTCCACCAACAAATCTTCGAAATATGCCCCTGAACTCCGCAAAAATCACAGATTTCATCCTTGTACTGTTCACGCTCACCCGAGTCATTCTCTTAAAAACCTTTTTGGCCGATCGGAGTTTGAATTGGTTGCACCTCGGACCTGGCTGGGCTTGAAAACCGCGCGGCGGCGAAGTAAAGCGAGGCTGCCCTCAGCCCACGGGATGGTTTCATCCATAGAAGGCAACGTGAGAAGTCTCGAACTTTCTTTAGCGGCCGAACCAAAGTGCGGCGTTGATCGAAATTGTGCAGGTGGCCGACGAGCTCCTCATACGAGGGTTTGTGCATGAGCATCGTCGTAGTGAACATCTCATATTGCGGTCCCAAGCTAGTTAACAGGAAATATACTTTTTCGTTCTCAGGGAGAGGCTTACCAATGGCGGCCAAGCTGTCGCAGAGGCTTTTAAACGAGTAAACATGATCAACAATGGATTTCGAATCATCTTTGCGCATATAAGTAATCTGTTGCTTGAGATTGAACTCTCGTTCTTGAGAGTCCTGAGCGTAGGCCTGTTTGAGTGCATCCCAGATGGATTTGGCTAATTCTAGGCCAAGAACAATGCTGAGAGATTCTTCAGAAAGGGTCCCGATCAGCCATGCTCGGAGCAGCTGATCGGATTTCTTCCACGTGAGGTAGTCGGGGTTTGTGGCGGCTGGAGTTGTGGTGGCTGCTGTTGTTGTGGTCAGAGTTTTTTCTGGGGCTGGATCATCTCCGGTAAGATGGCCAAGAAGATCCTGACTGTCAGCGAAGGCGATGACTTGCTCACGCCATAATGGGTAATTTTTCGACGTAAGCTTGATCGAAATTATGCTGTTGATGTTTATGGATGTAGTGGATTGAGAGGTCATGGTTAATGTGGTGATCAGACACCAATTGGCTCCGATACCATGAAGAAAAAGAGAATTAGGAGCTGAGGAAGCTTTTTCTTATTTTAATTCTTGCTATATTTTTTGTTTTACAACGTCAACAATATATAGGAAATACAATAGCTAACCCTAGCTAGTTCTTGTCCTAAATTGCCCTTTTTATTTAAATATAAAACAAACAATCATAAAAAACTAAATCATCATTATTTGAGAGATTGAGTATCCTTCCAGCTCTTAATCACCATTATTTTGAATTATGGTCAAATACACCTTATCACTCCAATCACCTTATCTCTCCTTTGACCATAGTTTCCTTTTGAGTATGATACGCGTCTGTATGCGTCTGTCAATACCATGCGTCCTGAGATATTTTGTCAATGTTATTGTTTATTGAGCTTCAGATTTTCGAGCATAAAAAATTGGTCTACAAAAAAACGGACTTCGTGAAATAAAAATATTATATGCAGGAAAAAAATTCGGAGTTACAGATTTTCTCAACCCGACGGCTTGTGGGGAAAAAGCTGTAAGCCAGGTTGGGTTTTAATTTTTATTCTTTATAATTTCCTAAAATTTTTTGGGTATATATATAGGTTTGTCATTTGACAAAATATATATATTTTTTCTTTTTCCTTTCATATTATGGTTTTTGTTTTCTGAATTTTCTAATGTACGGTAATTAGGTAATCAACGAGATGACTGAAGGAGGTGCCGACTATTGCTTCGAATGCATTGGATTGGCGTCTTTAGTGAGAGATGCTTTTGATTGTTCTCGGAAGGTCTGCAAAGTAGATTGCCTATTATATACAAAGTCCAAGGCATATACGTTTTTAAAGGGAACTTGAAAAATATACATTAAAAATTACAGTTTTGAAAAATTATGCTTCAAATGTAAATATTTGAAAATTATGCTCCAAAAGAATTTTATGGAAACTCGGTTGAGAATCCATAGCTATTCTTTAGTAAATAAATACACAACGAGATGCTTTTGAAACATGATTTTCAAGTGTTTATTTTTTGGGTCATAGTTATTTTAACTTTTTACATTTGAAGGCATATATATATACTTTTTTTTTTTTTTTTTTTTCAAATTTCCCTTTCGAAGAGTATAGAGCAATTAGTACTACGTACTATTATTTGTGGAATTGTTTGAAATGTAGGGTGGCGGAAAGACGGTGGTGCTGGGGGTGGAGATGCATGGTTCCCCTATATGTGTCAACCCCTATGATCTCCTCAAGGGAAAGACCGTCATGGGATGCTTGTTTGGTGGAATCAAACCTAAGTTAGATATTTCAACCTTAGCCCAAAAATACTTGAATCATGTAAGTTAATTAGATATTTCTCAACCTTTGTGGGTATATTTAAACCTCATGGATTTATGGCATATCCAAAAAAAATTCTTAGTGAGGGTCTCCAAGCAAATTCAAAGATTATTATTATAAATTAAAGTATAGTTTTTGACATTATTATTACTTTTTCAGGAACTAAACTTGGACGATTTTATTACACACGAAGTCAAGTTCGAAGACATCAACAGAGCATTTGAGCTACTTCACCAAGGGAAAAGCCTTCGTAGCATCATATGGATGGATAACAAGCTAAATAAATCTAATTAGTGCATGAACTTTCTTTTTAAACTAGGGGTGATCTGTCATGCGATGCATAGTAGGCTCATATTGCATCATTTTATGTTGTTAGGCGGCCTATTTATTGTGTTTTGCGTTGTTTATGAATAATAATGGTGATTTGGTCGTTTTTTTTTATGCACTTGTTTTTGATTGGTTTTGTTGACTAATGTCTTGTAGACTACTAATGATATATAGGCCCACTGGGCCGGACCCATTATAAAGACTAGACAATAAAGATAAATAGACTGGTAGAGCAGGACTCTACCAGACTCTGGCCAGAAATACCTCTGGACAGAATAATCAAATGAGCAGGACTCCATTATGTTCTGACCAGAAAGCCTTCTGGGCAGAATAATCAAATGAGCAGGACTCCGTTATGTTCTGACCAGAAAGGCCTCTGGGCAGAATAATCAAATGAGCGGGACTCCGTTATGTTCTGACCATAAAGACTTCTAGGCAGAATAATCAAATGAGCAGGACAAAGACATAGTCAATAACGGCATAACCGTTTACAAACATGGGTAGATCCCACGTCTCATAGTTGATAGAATAACCGCTGATAACTCCCCACTATAGTAGAGGGAGTTATCCCCATGATCTAAAGGTATAAAAAGGCAATCTGAACTACGAGGGGGGCTTGATTCCGATTCGGTACTTGGATTGGATACGTAGGCAGCTCTCTCAAAAGAGTTCAGTCCAAATTCATACAAATATACTTGTTTTGATATTATTTTCCTAACTCGAATCATTTAATTACCTGATTGCTATTTTAAGCATCATCATTTGGCGCTAGAAGGAGGGCCTGATTCTAGTTAGTGAGTTGTTCTTATAGTAAAAATGGCGAAAAATCATGGGAAGAAGCATCAAAATGAACAGGAAGTTGAAGATCAAACCAGGAAAAAGAGCCCAGAAGGAAACGGTCAAGAACCTGGAAATAAAACTCTAATTGAAGAAGGACAAACCAAAGACACCAAATGCGATCAGATTGGATGTTGGTGGAAAACCTGTCAAATCTCAAAGGAGAAGAGATAAAAGCCATATTTCAGGAGGTATTGAAAGCCAGAAACAAGGATGCCGAAGTTTCAGAAACAACTCCTCCTCATAATACAATTCAGAAAGAAAAACATGAGGCAAAGTCCAGGGGAAGGGTGGTGGTTACTCGCCCAGGTGGTGATAACACCAAAGCAGAATTGGACGCCATTCTTTGGCCTAAGCAAGATGAGTTTAGGCTAGTGTCTCCTTTTACTGAGGACATTGATACATTTCCTTGTCCTCCAGGGTTCAAGATCCCCAAGATGCAGTCATATGATGGCACTAAGGATCCATATGACCATATGCACCAGTACATACAACATATGAGCCTGTACAATGCACCAGAAGAGATGAAATGCAGGGCATTTGCAACCCTTCTTACAGGGAAGGCAAGGGATTGGTTCAATAAGTTGAACCCCAGATCCATACCAGACTTCCCCACTCTGACCAGGAAGTTCATGCATGCATTTATCGCTGCAAGTCCTTTCCAGAGAAATCGAACATATTTGGTTTGACCATCGATGAGAAAAGTGATGAAACAGTGTTGCAGTTCATTAAAAGATTCAACGGAGAATCATCCCAAATAGCGGATCTGGATGATAAATTCTTAGTAGCGTCCTTCGTGGCAGGTTTGAAAGAAGGAAGGCTACATGCTGTTGAGCGGCAAGAATCCGAGCACGATGGAAAAATGTCCGAAATTGCGTGCAGACATTGTCAGGCAAGAGAAGAGGCAAACATGGCCAAGAGAGATGACTCCCCCGGGGATTACAAAAAGGAAAAAGCGATGATAAATCGACAAGAAAGAAAATCGATTTGGGATGTGGTAACCGCTCCCATATCTGATAGGCTAGGGAAGAAAGGTGCTTTGCAGGACAAAGACCTTATTCCTTTGAACAGATCCTGTGATCAAGTTCCGGCGATAATGGAGAAGAAAGGAATTACCAAGACTCCTCATCTTTTAAGGGGTCTAAGAGAAAAAAGAGATCACACAAGGTGGTGCAGATATCATAAAGACATTGGGCATGACTCTGAGCAGTGCAGGGACTTGATCAGAGATATAGATACGGCAGCTATGGAAGGGAAGGTCGATGAATCCATCGATCGGTCACAAGGAGATAACCCTAGAGGAATGAGGGAGTTCAGAAAATTCAACAATGATCAGGATAGAAATAATCAGAGGAGACGTAGAGATCCGTCCTCAAATGCCGCTAGACAGGAAACTCCATATTCCTTAGCATACGGATGCGAAGCAGTGATACCTGCAGAGATTCGGCATAAATCTCCCAGGACAGAATTATACTGTCCAGAAACGCATGAAGCAAATATGCTGCATATTAAGGATGAGCTGGAACATAAAAGAGATGTAGCTCTAATGAAGATGGCCCAGTACAAGCAGATAATTGCTCAATACTACAACTCAAAAGTTAGAGGTACGTATTTTAAAGAAGGTGACTTAGTTCTGAGGCGAAATGATGCCAGCAGGCAAGGTCCAACTAGAAAGCTAGACCCAAATTGGGAAAGTCCTTACAAAATGATCAAGGTACATGGAAAAAGATCTTATCAACTGACTAATGCCTCTAGACAGACCATTCCTAGGAGCTGGAATGCTATTCACCTACGGAAATACTATCCTTAAAATAAGCTTTCTGAGATGGTTATCCATTTGAAATATATTTTCATTAATTTTATTGATTATATGTTTGCATATTTTAAGTTTTGTTGAAATACAGGAAATTAAAGGCAAAATGCCAAGAAAATATATACCGAGCATGGAAACTTCCAGTGCAAGGAGATTTCTAGGCAGAAGACCCATCGTTAAAAATCTAAGTGTCAATCTTGCAGTGCAAGGACATTTCTGGACAGAAGACCCATCGTAAAAATCTAGGTGTCGAACTTGCAGTGCAAGGACATTTCTGGGCAGAAGACCCATCGTTAAAAATCTAAGTGTCGAACTTGCAGGGCAAGGACACTTCTGGACAGAAGACCCACCGTTAAAAATCTAAGTGTCAAACTTGCAGGGCAAGGACACTTCTGGGCAGAAGACCTATCGTAAAAATCTAAGTGTCTAACTTGCAGTGCAAAGACATTTCTGGGCAGAAGACCCATCGTTAAAAATCTAAGTGTCGAAATTGCAGCGCAAGGACAATTTTGGGCAGAAGACCCATCGTAAAAATCTAAGTGTCGAACTTGCAGCGGAAGGACACTTCTGGGAAGAAGACCCATCGTTAAAAATCTAAGTGTTGAACTTGCAGCGCAAGGATACTCTGAGTCGAACTTGTAGCGCAAGGACACTCTGGGCAGAATAACCATCATTAAATAAACTAAGTGTCGAACTTGCAGCACAAAGGAAACTCTGGGCAGAGGACCCATCATTAAATAAACTAAGTGTCGAACTTGCAGCGCAAGGAAACTCTGGGCAGAAGACCCATCATTAAATAAACTCAGTGTCGAACTTGCAACGCAAGGATACTCTATGTCGAACTTGCAGCACAAGGACACTCTAGGCAGAATATAAACTAAGGGTCAACTCGCTGAGCGAGGGCCTTCTGGGAAGAAGCCCCACTATACGAATGGACTAAGTACCAAACTTGCAGCGCTAGAATACTCTGGGCAAAATACCCAGAAGTCAGTAACATAAATGTAGGGCATTCTAAGAAGAACAACGGAAGTTGGCCTCGTTTTGCGTTATATTAATGGCGGAAGTTCATACATTCCAGACTAGGGTAGCTGTAAAGCAATGTACCCCAGTCTGGGGGGACTTATGATGATATATAGGCCCATTGGGCCGGGTTATTTACAATTGGGCCGGGCCCATTATAAAGACAAGACAATAAAGATAAATGGACTGGTAGAGCAGGACTTTACCAGACTCTGGCCAGAAATACCTCTGGACAAAATAATCAAATGAGCAGGACTCCATTATGTTCTCGACCGTAAAGCCCTCACAGCGAGAATATTCAAATGAGCAGGACTCCGTAATGTTCGACGTAAAGACTTCAGGCGAGAATAATCAAATGAGCAGGACAAAGACAGAGTCAATAACGGCATAACCGTTTACAAACATGGGTAGATCCACGCCTCATAGTTGATAGAATAATCACGATAACTCCCCACTATAGTAGAGGAGTTATCCCCATGATCTAAAGGTATAAAAGGCAATCGAACTACGAGGGGACTTGATTCCGATTCGGTACTTGGATTGATATATAGGCGACTCTCAAAAGAATTCAGTCCAAATTCATACAAATATACTTGTTTTGATATTATTTTCCTAACTCGAATCATTTAATTACCCGATTGCGATTTTAAGCATCATCAACTACCATGTTGGACTTATTTCTGAGTTTTAGTGATGAGTGCCAGACTAGCTGTTATAGTGCAAAGGCAAAAAGATGTCTAGATCAAATGTATAGGTTATTAGAGTTTGATCTTTGTATAGGTTTGATCAAACAAGCACTGTAATGGTCAGCTGACTTATGTCACAGATCGTCTATATCGAAGAGGTAACTAGGTCGTGAGACTTGTCGGGGAACTCTTTGAAGGCGAAGAAGGCTGAGGGCTCAAACTCAGTTAATGAAGGCTAAGGGATCAAACTTAGTGATTAAAGTCAAGGATATGGAATCATAATTTAGGGAAGTCTGTGATGACCTAAACTGATTACATATACCTTGTGTACAAGGTCTAAGTTCCACAAGATTGGATGGTGATTGGAACTTAGTTATATGCAAAAAGGTGTAATCTAACTTCATAAATAAAAGTTAGATAAAAGAAGTGTTTGCATTGTGTTTTAAACACAAAGAAATTATGGTTCAAATTTATTGAAGGTATTTCGGTGAGCTCATGAAACCTGCTTGATACATATATCTCGATTTATTCAAGATTACATTGGAAGAAAACAAGGATAAGGACAGCTAACTACCTCTGATTTATCAAACAAATCAATGGTTGAGATGAAAAAGACGTTGGGATGATTTAGGACTTTATCCAATGGTTACAAGTCAAAGGGTGGACAGACTGCATTCTGTCAAAAAGCAATCCGACTGTGTCAGTACTATGAACAGTGACAGAAAGCAAGTCAAATGGGACAAAACATGGAACAACTATATTTGAATTTCAAATACAAGTCACAAGGACTCCTACCTATAAATAGAGGACTTCCAACTCAGAAAAAAGATGATGAAAATTAAGGAAATACAAGAGATAATTCTGAGCTGCAATTTCTTATCAAGAAAAACACCCTGCTGAATCTACTGAGCTTAAAGCTACTGATCCAGAGAAAATCTTCAAGTGTAATCTGCATTCAAGCTACATCAAGTTTACACGCTTGAAGGCGCAATTCTGCGATCAAATCATCACGATCAAGTTGCAAATCGAATCATTTACTTGATTCAATCTTTCTTTTACAAGAATCTACTGAAGACAGTGAAGCATCTTTGGGGTGTGAAAGACTGTTATTTGTGGTGTGGAGCTGGTGAAGAGGCAATTCTACCCTTCAAGGACCAGTGGAAGACTTTGGAGCAGCAATCCTACCTGTTCCAAGTGTTCAGTTTGTGAAGCCATAGTTATTGGTGAAGGACAAGCAACATAGGAATCTTTGTAACAGCTACATCAAAGATCTCTAGTGAATTACCTCCAACATCACAGGAGAAGAGTGGGTGGCGGATTACACCACCTGGAACCACTATAAAATCTGCCCACTTACATTCTGCACCTAGTTTATTACACACATCAACCTACTGAATCTAGCAACTGAAATCACACACATACACTACTGAGTATCTAATACTTAGTATCATATTTAAGAACAAGTAATAAGTCTTAATTTTGATATAATTCCGCTGCACAAATTCAGTAAGTTCAATAGTCAAACAAACTACGAAGGTCGTGAGACCATCGAGGTATCAAAGAGTTTGGTTGAAGTTCTTTGAGTTTGTTAACTCCAAAAGTTTTAAGTGTTAAGTTTATTCACCCCCCCTCTAAACTTAACCAAAGCCTTTTCAAGGGACCAACAATTGGTATCGGAGCACTGCTTCTGTTATGAAGAAATCCTACTTGTTGTGCTTGTGAAAATACTTTGAAACTTTTTCAAGTTACTGATTTTCAAAGCTTTGCATCATGGATAACAACCAGTATGCTAGAACTATGCTAATGTGTTCTTTAGATAGATTTGATGAATATAAACGTCGTATGCATGCTTATCTAGCTGCAACACATGATGAGATGATGGATGTACTAACTGATGGACCACTGGAGATAACCAAAGCAGTAACAGTGGGAGATGAGACACAGTACATTCCAAAACCAAAAAGAGAATGGAATGCTGAAGATAGAAAGAGAGCAAATCTTAACAATATTGCTATTGATATCATATCTGTAACTCGGATAGCAATATGTATATGAAGGTGAAAGATTGCAAAACTGCAAAGGAACTTTGGGACAAGATACAATTAATCTGTGAAGGCACTGATGCTATCAAGAAGAACAAAATCAGTGTAGCCAAAAAGAGGTTTCAAAAGTTCAAAATGATACCAAATGAAACCATTGATCAAATGGAATCAAGATTCAATGCAATCTTGGATGAACTTACCCTACTGAGTGTAAGTTATTCAAAAGAAGAAATCAACTCAAAAATCTTTGAAGCATTACCTGACAAAGAAGTTTGGGAGATGAAAGTCACTGCCATAGAAGAAATGAGGAAATTACATGAAGAGGATACCTTCAAATTATTCTCAGATGTTAAAGCTTATGAATTCAGCAAGAGATTGGTTCCTACCACTGAAAAGGAAGAACCAAAGACAACTGCATTGGCTGCCAAACATCAAGAAGAAACATCAGGAGCTCAAGATGATCTGCTGGATGAGATGCAAGAGCAGATTGCCCTACTGAGCAAGAAAATTGTTGGGAGGATTTTGCATCATGAAAACAAAAGAAAATTTATAAACCTATACTTAACATGCAAACTAACTCCTAACCGACCAAATATCGGGTAGTTGATAGCATAGTAGGGTAAATCTGTGGTCGATCCACAGGAATTGGGATGTTGAATCTAATTTCACTAATTCCTACCAATTGTTACTCAAAGAATGAATAAACAAAAGAAACGAAAGAACAAAACATAAAAACAGAAAAGAAACAAAAACAAACAATCTAACCTAAAGACATGGGGTCAAACATTGAACAAGCCTAGTGATCTCAATTCTAGTTATCTCATGATTTTAATTCAGTTTGTGGTTTCACCCTTTCATGAGACACAAATCCCTAATCTCTTAGTGAACTTATCTCTCAAGCTATGAAATCCTACTTTCGTAGCGAATTCAATTATCTATCTCTCATCTTTCGAGTGTTGAGACTGATTTACCAAACAAAACGACGGGTGTAGATTCAAGTTACTCTCGTATAATCGAATCTAACAACCTAGGAATCTAACCAATTAATTTGTCACATAATCAACGGCTAAAAACCCTATCTTTCTATGGTGATCTAAGGTTTATGCAACTTCCGTATTATAAACATCAATAGAAAACAGATCTTTCAATCTAATCTCATGGCATCATAAGCACAAAGAAAGATACAAAATAAATCAACAATCATGAAGAAAAAACTGGAATTGAATAAATCAAGAAGAACTCACATAGTTTTGAACAAGGATTGATCCATGGAAACGAAAAGTAAACATCTAATCTACTCCTAATCTAACCTCGGTTCACCCGAGCACAAGGCTCGGGTGACCGGCCTTCAAACTTTCAAGATGCGGCTGCTGGCCTCTCTTTTGATGTGAAGAAATTTCTGAATGAATTAGGGTTTGGGGCTGCTGTGCTTTAAATAGAAAACTGAGGCGGTTGCTACTGAGTAACCTAAGTCGGTTTCAAAGCAAAAGCGGCGGTGGGCGCCCGTTTAACCAAGCTGGACGCCCGCCCGAATGCTTGACGGGCATCTGGACGCTAGTCTAGACAGCGTCTGAACTCTCTGTTCTGATTTTATGCCTTTGAACGCTCGTTCAGATTTTTAAACGCCGATTCGATCCGACGCCTTCGTCCGCTTTATTTGGGACTTGATCCATCGCCGAAAATCTTGATATTTCCATCTTTATCTTCATTGATTTCTTTCCTTATCTCTTTTATTCTTCCATATCTTTGATTGATCCTCTCTCATCTCGAAATTAGCTCTTTAGGATCATCTTTTCCATCATCAATGAGTATCTACAAGAGGATCAAAACATACCAAAGTGTAACATATTTCCAAAATAACATAAAATCATCAAATAAAGACTAAAATTGATACGTTTTCATATTTAACCATTAAAAACACCATTTACTCAATTAATCAATTATAAGCTCAAAATCTATGAAAATCATACGTATGTAGGGGAAATTGATATAGAAAATATATGTATAAATACTACAATTTAGCCCTTAACAACACCCCCACACTTATCTTTTTGTTTGTCCTCGAGCAAAACAGAACAAAATCAAGCTCGAGACAAATAAACATCTATACAAATATAAAGCATATTTAATAACTTAGAAGTTCACCCGTGTGAGTGTGTGCATAGCCATAATAAACTTCCACTAAGTTCCACAATTTGAAAGTTATTCAAACCAAAACTAGCCCGGTTTCCCATCTAAGTTAGAAATATTCAAAAATCTATAACAGGCACTTTACAAAACACACATATCCCAAAAATAAATAGTAGAGAATATCTAAAACATTTCTGACAAACTCAGAGGATAATCCCTACAACATATCCTTCAGTTTATACTGGGGATAAGGTCGACGATAACTAAGTCGTTACTTATTCATAATAATATATTCCAATATTTTCACTTTTTCACATTTTTCTAACACACATCAGAATAAGCTTTTGCCCTCATAGCAGAATAGGACATTTCGAGATAATCCCCTACCTTACTCCAATCATAAGGCAGCTATAAACTGACTGTCGTGAGCTTTTGGTCATCATAGTGAAATAGGACATACGTGGTACACACCGCCTCACCCAAATCATAAACCGACTTCGACACACACAATTACAATTATGTTTACTTAGAGATTTACATTTGGCGGTGAAAAGATTATTTTCTAGTAGCCTGCAGACCATGAGCATAACACCTCAAGTAAACAATTTATTACTATTGCAAAGACTTAATCACGTTTCACTTATCACATTCAAACTTACAGATATTCACAGTATGTCATACTTTAATCCTAGAATACAAACTACTAAACTTTTCAAGAATTGTACATAAGCAAAGAAACATGCTATAATCATCAAAAATCTCCAACTAAAATGGGGTAGGCTTTCAACATTTAGCTGATCATTTACTATGACATGTGAAAAAGAGAGTCGGGTGAAACAACTAAAATTACTAAATATACAGAATATAGCAAAAATGATATAAACTCAAGCAAAGATATGCCTTTGTCTACTCGGGATATAACAAAAAATTTGAAAATTAAGCACTTTTCATAGAAATACTAAAAATATGAGCAAACGAAAGTAGACACATAAATCATCTATCCCTTTACACCCCCACACTTAGATTGCAACTTGTCCTCAAGTTATACAGAAATAATAAATTAGAGAACTTAGGTGATTGGATCTTTGGCAGTGCGGAGGAACCAACAAGAACCAGGATTGCTTGCATAGCTCAGTAGACTGTGGAGCATCACAGGACAACTGAATACATCGTGAAAGTGCACAATAGCTAGGAAGAAAGTATCCTGCAGACTTGATTAGTGCAAAAAGAGTCTACGGGGAAAAGATTAGACTTATACAAATAAAGCACATAAGGAAAAGAATTTACAGAGATATTCAAATTATGCTCGCATAAAGATGGACACATATACATGAAAATATCACAAACTCGTAGGCTAGGTGCAACTACATGAAAATGCAATCTATATATGAAATGAAAAACCTAAAAAAACTTTCTGACAGGCTTAGTGTGATCAGGTCGGTCTGAAACCCTACAGTGACTACGGCCCGTGCAGAAACAAAATAAAAACAACGAGGTAGTATTACGGAAACCGACAGTTAACTACACTCAAGAAAAATAAAAGAAAAATAGAAAAACAATGCAACTAGATGACATGCAACTAAATGATATGCATCTGAATGATATGCAAAAATAAAAGAAAATAAAAGAAAGAAAACTAGCCCACTCATTAGCAACACGACATGTATAAAATAAACGTCTACCAAATAATGACAGGTTACGATAAACGACAGTGCTGTCCATTACATGCAGTGTAGACGCGCTTCAAGACTCATTGAAGGTGATAGCATTATGGAAACCAACAGTTAGCTATACTAAACAGATATAACTCATAAGGTTTCCGATGGTAGCAACGGAGAACCGACAGTTACTACCCAAATGAGTTATAAAAATAAAAAGAAAGCACATAAGTCTCAAAGCTTAAAAGATTCATCACAGCGGTATGTAGCATACGGAAACCGACATTAGCTACTAAATAACAATAAGAACAGTTATAGCATACGAGAACCGACAGTAACTATAACATGCCTAGATGAATCATATATAAGGAATTGATCAATTATCTAACATGGATTCATAGATGGAAAAATAAAATCACATAAGTTCGGGACATCTACGTAAAATTAATCACCACGTAAGCTCATTAAAAACATCCAAGTCAAATAAAGCATTAAAAATCGAATAAATAAAAACTTTGGAACCTGGTCGTAGGGTTGGGACTTTCGTCCAACCCTTTGAACGTCGCGCGCTCGAATTTCAAACGGGCGTTCACCTGGAAAGTTTGCACCGGGCGACGTTCAACCCTTTCAGGCGGCCAAATGCGCCGCGAAAACGAGGCATCGGACGACGTTCGTAATACCGGACGACCGTTCACTTGATGATTTCTCCCTCGGACGGTCGTCCAACAAAGCGACGCTTCGTCGGATCACGAAATCGAGAGCGAGTCGAAACTTCTGGGACGGACGAGCGTCCTAAAACCCGGACGTGCGTTCACCTGCAACTTATGAACTGGACGGGCGTTCACTTACTTGAACGCTCATCCATACAACAAATTTGCACAGACAATGCAGGAGAGACACAGAAACCCTAAATCTCATAAGCACACCGCATCATAGAGCACAGACAACAGCCACAGATAAATTTTAGCACAGGGGTTAGACTAGGTAACAACTAAACATATAATTCACGTTTCATAAGTTGATTAAAAACTTTTGCACATTCTTAACCCTACGGTCATGAAACACGGCAAAAATAAAAACTCTCAACTTATTTATCGCTACTTTTATTGAGCGAAAAATAAATCGTAACAAAATCGAAGAATTAACTCAATTAAATTCAACAAAACACCGATTCCCGGCAACGGCGCCACTTTTGTTGGGAGGATTTTGCATCATGAAAACAAAAGAAAATTTATAAACCTATACTTAACATGCAAACTAACTCTAACCGACCAAATATCAGGTAGTTGATAGCATAGTAGGGTAAATCTGAGGGTCGATCCACGAGGAATTGGAATGTTGAATCTAATTTCACTAATTCTACCAATTGTTACTCAAAGAACGAATAAACAAAAGAAGCGAAAGAACAAAACATAAAAAAGCAGAAAGAAACAAAAACAAACAATCTAACCTAAAGACATGGGGTCAAACATTGAACAAGCCTAGTGATCTCAATTCTAGTTATCTCATGATTTTAATTCGGTTTGTGGTTTCACCCTTTCACGAGACACAAATCCCTAATCTCTTAGTGAACTTATCTCTCAAGCTATGAAATCCTACTTTTGTAGCGAATTCAATTATCTATCTCTCATCTTTCGAGTGTTGAGACCGATTTACCAAACAAAGCGACGGGTGTAGATTCAAGTTACTCTCGTATAATCGAATCTAACAACCTAGGAATCTAACCAATTAATTTGTCACATAATCAACGGCTAAAAACCCTATCTTTCTATGGTGATCTAAGGTTTATGCAACTTCCGTATTATAAACATCAATAGAAAGCAGATCTTTCAATCTAATCTCATGGCATCATAAGCACAAAGAAAGATACAAAATAAATCAACAATCATGAAGAAAAACTGGAATTGAATAAATCAAGAAGAACTCACATAGTTTTGAACAAGGATTGATCCATGGAAACGAAAAGCAAACATCTAATCTACTCTAATCTAACCTCGGTTCACCCGAGCACAAGGCTCGGGTGACGGCCTTCAAACTTTCAAGATGCGCGGCTTGGCCTCTCTTTTGATGTGAAGAAATTTTCGAATGAATTAGGGTTTGGGGCTCTTTGTGCTTTAAATAGAAAGCAGAGGCGGTTGCTCTGATTTACCTAAGTCGGTTTCAGCAAAAGCGGCGGTGGGCGCCCGTTTAACCAAGCGGACGCCCGCCGTCGAATGCTTGACGGGTCTGCGACGCTAGTGCAGACGACATCGAACTCTGTTCGATTTTATGCCTTTGAATGCTCGTTCAGATTTTTAAACGCCGATTACGATCGGGCCTTTCGTCCGCTTTATTTGGGCGCTTGGAGTCCATTGTCGAAATCTTGATATTTCCATCTTTATCTTCATTGATTTCTTTCCTTATCTCTTTTATTCTTCCATATCTTTGATTGATCCTCTCTCATCTCGAAATTAGCTCTTTAGGATCATCTTTTCCATCATCAATGAGTATCTACAAGAGGATCAAAACATACCAAAGTGTAACATATTTCCAAAATAACATAAAATCATCAAATAAAGACTAAAATTGATACGTTTTCATATTTAACCATTAAAAACACCATTTACTCAATTAATCAATTATAAGCTCAAAATCTATGAAAATCATACGTATGTAGGGGAAATTGATATAGAAAATATATGTATAAATACTACAATTTAGCCCTTAACAAAAATCAGGATGATGAAATCTGGAAAGGGTTCTCCAAGGAATTTCACTAAGAAATTCAGTGAAAAGAAGAAGGATGATTCTAGAAAAGACAATGATTACTTGTGCTTTCAATGCAAGAAACCAGGACACTTCAAACCTGAATGTCCTGAGTTAAAACAAAGTAAGGAACATGATTATCTTTGCTTCAACTGCAAAAAACCTGGACATTTCAGACCTGATTGTCCAGACCTACTGAAGACCAAGAGTCAACAAAGAAGACATGTCAAGAAGGCCATGGTTCTTTGAAGATGAATCAAAGGCTATGAAGTGGAATCGGAAAAGGAAATGAATCGATGACACAAAGATCAAGTTGTTGATGTGGAAGACTATGCATTAATGGCAAACATGGATGAAACAGAGGAGGTATCCAATACTGTATCAATAAACACTCCTGCTGGAAGTGATTGTGAATCAACTTGTGGTTCAAATCCTAGAAATTCTGACAATGATGAAACTTTGGATGCCATCCTTAATCAAGCGAGGATAATACAATCGGTTATGAGATTGTGAAGGGTGAAAAAGCTCTCTTCAATTAGAAGTTGAAAGATTAAATCTTTGAATTAAGAATTCTCAAAGGTAAGGAAAAAGAGGTTAGACAGAATCGGATAAGCCTCATGTGTACATTCGGTAGCTAATGAGTCTCTTTGAACCATCTTGTTCATCCATCGCATTCAAATCTGGAAAGCCTTATGGTGATAAGACAAGGCTTGGATTTAGCATTCAACAATCCAATAAGAGTGGATCCAGTAAGGTCACTGAACCTATTACCAGAATTGGTCCTAAGTTTGTGCTGCACAAGATCCAACTCCCAAAAGGGTTCTTTGAGGCGGTGAAGCCTACCGAGAATGCTTCAAAGAGGCAAAATCGAAGTCCAAAAGGACATTAGTACTAACAAAAGGGTAAATCCAAAGGTAGATCTGCTTTGGACCTTACAGACCTCACGATAGCGGACCTACTACCAAGTCTCTTTGGACCACAAAAAGGAAAAACATGAAATATTCCAAGGATAAGAATTCTAAACCCAAAAATGTTAATCATTCTAGGGATACTTATCTCGGGGAAAGGTAGATTGTTCCCTCTTGATGATGATTGGAATATTCTGCACTACTACTAGAAAGCGACAAGTATAACCATCTTTGCTAGGGTAAAACCTAAGCAATGGAATCGCGAGAGGACTCGTGCAGAGGACTTATACAAGGCCTCGGCGGGGACCTCTCAGCCAGACTCCATATTACGAGTCGTTCTCTAACAGACTGACAAACCAATGGTTATGCTAATGCTTCTAACAACATAAATCACTTCAAACAACATTACATACCAAAAGGCCAGAAAGCATATGTGAACCCTACACAACCAATTGTTAGACCTTATGGATGTGTAGAATACATGTGTGAACCAAAGTATGACACTTTTAGGAGAAGAACTTATGGAAACATGCTAGGGGTCATGCTTACCACTGACCATTATGGACCCAAACAGTTTTGGGTACCTAAAATGCATTAACTTTGTTTTGTAGGGTGTCTGGTACTTTGACAGTGGATGTTCCAGACATATGACAAAGAGTAAGCACTGTTGTCAAATTTTGTGGCAAAGGATGGTCCAAGGGTGAATTTTGGCAACAAGAATACACCTGGATATACAAGAGGATATGGAACACTGATGAGGAATGGATTAACAATCAGGAATGTTGCATATGTGGAAGGACTGGACTACAACTTGCTGAGCACTGGACAATTCTGTGACATGGGATACAAGGTCACTTTTGACAAGAACACATGTACTGTCATTAGTGAAAGAGGTGATCAAGTTGTGTTGGCTGGAAGAAGACAACAAAACATGTATGTTGTGGATTGGTCTCTCTTTGTTCGAAACATGCACGATTGTGCATACCAAGTCGAACTTAATTGGTTATGGCATAAGAAGTTGAATCATCTAAATTTTGATGATATCAATCAGTTGGTGAAGAAGAAACTGGTAATTGGTTTACCTGAGATCACATTCAAAAAGGATTATATATGTGATGCTTGTCAGCAAGGTAAACAGACAAAGTCAAGCTTCCAATCAAAGACTAAGCAGTCTACTAATAGAGTTCTGGAGCTGATGCATATGGATCTATCTGGACCAGTTACACCAACAAGTGTTACAGGAAAGAAGTACACTTTGGTAGTTGTGGATGATTATTCAAGGTACACTTGGGTGATATTTATGAACAAGAAAAGTGAAACACTTCAAAAGATGCCTGAACTTTTGAAGAGATTACAGAATGAGAAAAGTTTGACAGTAGTAAAAATTAGATCGAGATAAAGTCTTGAATTTCTCAACAAAGTTATAAGAGAATACTTTGAACATAATGGTGTACTACATCAACTTCTTCTTTCTTTGGTACACCTCAAACAAAATAGGGTTCTTTGAAAGAAGAACCAGGACTTTAAAAGAAGCAGGAAGAACTATGATTTGTGAAGCATTGCTACCTGAAAGATATTGGGCTGAAGCAGTTAATACAGCATGCTATACACAAAACAGAACCTCAGTGAACAAGAAGATGCTGAAGACACCTTATGAAATTTGGAATGGAAGAAAACCCAATATATCCTATTTCCATCCATTTGGAAGCAAGTGTTTTATTTTGAATCATAAGGAACATTTGAAGACATTCCAACCTAAATCAGATGAAAGAATTTTCTTGGGATATTCTTCAGTTAGCAAGGCATTCAGCGTACTGAACAAAAGGTCACTGAAACATGAAGAAACTATCCATGTTGTGTTTGATGAACCTAAGTTCCCTGGTATGTGTTGGTCCCAGAGAAGGGTGAAACAATAGTCAGGGGGGGGGGGGGGTGAATGACTATAGTGGAGTTTCAAAAACTTTTCTTTTGTTTAAAAGCTTTTGGGCAGCGGATAAGTCCCTTCTTACTATGTTGTTTTCAAATCAGTTTAGACAATCACATGTATAAGTTATGATCTAGGCAATTTAAATAAGTTCTGTAAAGTAAATTGCAGAAAGTAAATTGACACAAGGCTTATAGTGGTTCAGGGTGGTGTAATCCCTTAATCCACTCTTCTCCTGTGATGATCGGAGGAATTCACTATTGTTTTCACAGATACAATAGTATGATTGTCCTTGGCTTCTCAAGCTTCACAATCTACAAGACTATCACTCCTTGATTGTTGCAAGCAACTTGGTGATTCGAGTCTCTTTTCTGCTCCTTGAGATCAAAATCCTTCAACAACTATCACAGATTCAACTCCTTCTCAGTTGCCTCCGATTGATTTGCTTGATTTGATGTGAATGTGTTTCACACACTTGCTTGATCAATCTCGGTCTTTGAATATGACTTTGTAGCTCTGATATCTGAGTTGATCACTAGATGTATCCTTGTAAGTTCAGAGAGAAGGCTTTTCAAATTGACAGAGTTTTTGCTTGATTTTTCTTTTTAGATCGTTGTTCTTCTTTGTCTGTCAATGCCTTCTATTTATAGCCTTGAATAACCTTGATTTGAAATTCCATCCGTTGGATATATTAATGAGGGAATAATCCTTGATTTTATTCTTGATTCCCCCTTAATTGCATTCTCCTTGATTTCAGTGATCGGATTCTTTCTTCAAACGTATAGCAGAAAATCCATCCTTGATTGATCCTACATTGATTGTGCATTTAATGCATGATCTTACGAATCTTCAGCGTATATTAAATCGATCGGTAAGTGTTACTTCGCCCGTTTTGAGCGGTCGAGTGATCCCCGACTTAGCCGATTTAGATCTTCCTTCACCGTTTTGTCTTTACTCAGCCGAAAGTCAGTTTACTTTGTCGATTCACTGTTTTCTTCTTTGCTTCAGTTTAAGGAGAATCTTTGTACTTCACTGATCCTTGATTGGGGTGAGATCAGTGTACACCATATTTGAACATTAAGTTTTATCACTTAAAGTGTAACTTGGACTTATCCAAGGTCATCACAGACTTCCTTGGTTATAAGTCAGACCATTAATTTCTTCATTGCTTCTCTGCTGGTGCTTGGCTGGCTTCACTCTACCGAATATCTGTTTTTACTTTGCCGTCCTACCAACTAGTACAATACTTGTCGACTCAACTTATACAACATGTCGGACTCTAAGTAAAGACTTATCTGAGAGAATTCTAACTTATTTCGAGGCTTGCTATAACACTAGTATGGCCATCATCAAAACATAATAGAACGTTCTAACAATTTCCCCCTTTTTGATGATGCCAAAACCTCATAAGCTGAACATAAGTAATCCAAATTTTCATAATAATCAACAGAATAAAAACTCAACAATTTTTATTCATCCATCATAGGGCAATAAGTTCAAAAGCTTTATTCAAAAGTTACAAACTACATTTTGCTTAATTGACTTTGTACTTCTTGAACTTTGTAATCTGAACCTCTTCAATGTCTTTCCAATCGATTTGGAAACTTCCACTTTCGGTATGCCATATTTGTGTATTGAGATACACCTGAAAAACTCTTTTGGCAAAAGTGCATTGAAATCGGTATGGTCACATTTTGCCTAGGTTCCCCAAAGTACTTCTCAAGTCTTTCCCTAGCCTCGACAATATGTGAATCTGCAAACTTGAGGCTTTTGTAGAGACTCCTTTGCTCTGTTTCTCCATTCTTCCTATAGGATTGAAGAATTTTGCCATATAGTTGAATTCTTCTTGTTTTTTAGTTGGCAAGTCTTCTGGTCCTTTTGTAGACAGTGGTATGGCTGAGCTTGGTTTGTTGTTGCTTTGTCTGAGGAGTGCAAACTCTCTTTTGACTTCATTGTAGAGTTTAGCCATATCAGTTCTCATCCTTTCATCTTGATAGCTTAGCCAATCAGCCCATGCTTCATCTTGTGAGGAATGAGGATAAAGTCATTCCTGTACTCTGAAAAATTCTCTTACATGGTCGGTACATTTGCTTCATATTCGACTTTGCTTTGGTGACGATAAAGTTACGTGTTACCAGTGTATCTGGAGCTGCTCTTGCCTCTCTTTGGTGTTTCCTACGGTGCTAAGTCTGTGTTGACTAGTGATCCTCTTTCTTGACTAGATCCAGGCCTTTCTTTGTCTGCTTTGGATCTGTCTCTATCATCATCTCTTCTTTGTATAGGATGGGAAATCCAGTCTGAGGGTTCATTTAGAGCCTTTTCTCTTTCCTCTCGGCTCTCCTTTCTTTGTTCTTACGCCTCATTCACGATTCTTATTTCTCTGTCCCTTGCTCTCAGTTGTTCTTCAGTGAAGTTTGGGGGTCTAATAGTTGATCCTTCAGGCTTATTCTAAGTTTCCCCTTTTTTGGCAGCATCATCCTTTTGCTGGAGTAGGATGCTATTTGTGGCCTCTGCCGTCCCAATCAGAGAGTCAAGTTTTGATTCAATATATGTGAATCTGTTGTTATGATCATTCAATTTCTCATTGACACTACGAAATCTAGTGCCAAAAGCCATTGTCATTGATTCATTTTCTTGGGAAATATGCTGCCTGAGGCCTGCAAGATTGTTAGTGATATTGATGTTGAGTTGCTTTATCAGATTTCCTTGTTGTTGAACCATAATATTTTGTGCATCAATGTACTCTGCAATGGCCTGAAACTTGTGTTCAATGGAGGAGCTTTTGTCATTAAATGCTAAAGTCATGGATCTGAGATACATGGCTTGTTGTTCCAATTCTTCAGCCAGCAAATCTGCCGCTTTCTCAAAAGTTTCATTTGTAATGCGGTGGCGGTGAGAGTTTGTGCCCTACGTCGGTGGTTACGGATCCGTTTGATGTCCCTTGTCTTGATGTTGAGTGACATCTGCATTCACATCTAGATCTTCAAGTATTTGGGTAGATGTGTGTAGGTGGTGTGGCTTGATTTCTTTGTTCCCCTATCTCTGTACGGGGTTGCCTTGACTGGAGTGGCAAAGGTGAACCGAGTGTCCACAATGTTTGTCTTTGTCAATTTGGAGCGTTGATGAGAAAACGGTTGAGTGGCTGTCTTTCTTTGGAGTTGTGGACTTGTTGGATGCTTGTGGTTTAAAAATGTACGGAGAAGAGTGATATCATCAATTGCATCCAGTGCAGGAGTATCCTCTTCTCTGTCTTTACCAAGATCATCATCATGATGATCATTATCATCATTGTCATCATGATCATCACCATCATCTTGATCATGATCATCTCCACCATCTTCTGAGTTGTCACTCTGTCTCCCGGGAAGTGCAGGGCACTTTTGCCTTGGCTACATCAACCAAGTCCCATAGAGGTGATTCATCAAGTACACCAACGAGTTGTGATTCCCGAGGAAAATCAAGCAGCCATGCCTCTTCCGCAAGCATGTGATCAGAGTCTTGAAGCTGTTATCGGGAATCACCTTCCTTCCACTCAAGATATTCTGTAATTCGATCATCTATATCGTTTGCAGACAATTGTGCATCTTCTTCTGGAGATTCCTCATCCTCTCCAGTGTTTTCTTCATTAGGATGTTGTCATCCTCACTGACATTTTCTTCTTCTTGCTGTTCTGCCTCTGTGTCGGAATCCTCTTCTTCTTCTTCTTCATCAACCAATTTTCCAAAGTCTGTTTTGTCCAGATTTCGCTGGACTTTTTTCTTTGACTGGTGGTGTGGTGTGTGGATTTCTTTCTCTTCCCTTCTCCTGCTTTCTTTTGTTGTTTAACATAGGTAAACATGACTTTGGACTCATGTAGTTTGTGGAGTTGTACAGTAGGGACTTTGAGACATTGCAACAGATAGTGTAACTGAATCCCATATGACTTTTTCACCCAGAATTATCCTTTCTTTGTCTTTCCCTCTTTTATTTCCTTTTCCCTTGCCTTCACTTCACCTTGGATTTGTTCTTTAATTCTCAAAAATAAGTATTTTGCCCAATTGAATTGTAGATTGTTGTAGATGATTCCCATTAGCCGCATTCTAATTTCTGTCATGGCATTATTTGCTCCCAATTTTCCTTTAATAGTCTTGCCAATTAGGGCACTGAACTCATTGAATGGTTTCTTTAAAGCCGATCTCAGACAATTGACTTTTGTAGATCCTGGGTTTGCAGTTTTGGTAATAGTTGTCCAGAAATCATCCAAGTTTTGTGGTACCAATGTCACTTTTGCTTGACCTTTATTTGAAAGTTTTAGATGTTTTCAAATTACCTTTTCTGTAATCACCACTTCTTTTCCTTTGACAGATGCAACGATCTTGTCTTCTTCCCACTTGTCACCTTCTTGCGGGGAAGCCCATATGCGTATTTTGCAGATTTCCAGAAGGAAATCAGACTTTCATAGCAAACCTCGGTTATGGGAGGATTGAGAAAGGTTGATAATTTAAGGTTTTCGCAACCTGCTGCTAATCGTTTGGCATCTTCGTCATTTCCGCACAGTTTCAAGTAGTGTTCTTCTTGAAAGAATGATCCGATGCAATCGATTTTTCATATCAACTTGGGTGTTTGAGGAAGATGATGCCATTGTTGAAAATGAAAGGAAGTTTGAAAATGAACTTGAATTTGCAACAGAGAAAACCAAAAGTAGGGTTTGTAATTTGCAAGAGAGTGTGAAGATTTCTGAAAATCTCTAAGTATCATTTATATAGGGTGATTTTGAGTAGTGTGAACGTGGTTTGAATGTGGAAGGATTTTATGACATAATGGCGTGATTTTGTGTATGTAAATCGCGATATTCGAGCGTAATGGGAGAGTGGTTTGAGGTAAGTAATGATAGAGCCCGGGAATCGAGGCGTTCATAATTTAAAAAGAATATGGTTACCTCCATGATCATAAGTTGATCTACACGTGTGTAATCTTCCACAGAATAACCCTCCATAATTTCCTTATTCTTCACGTGTAGTAAAAATTGATTTTGTTCTCACTTTAATTTGTCCAAGTCTTTAATTCGGTGAAGTGCCTTGGCTGGTCACTTAGCCGATGTAGAGAATTCTTCTCTGAGCTGCTCCATTTTAACCGTTTCTAACAACCAATTAAGTTAACCCATTTGGATACGGTGCCTTACCTGCTACATCTCCTGTAACGGCAAAGGTTGAACCAGTTGATGAAGTCACTTAGCCGATTACTCCAGTTAGCCGCTCTTTGGTACTTAGTCAATTTCAATCATTCCTAACTCAGTTCTCAACATGCTAAATCTTTCATAACTGAGTGGTTAAGTGAAGATGTCAGCCAATTGATCTTCAGTGGGTATGTATTTTAGGATGACATCTCCCTTTTCAACATGATCTCTGATAAAATGATGTCTCACATCAATGTGCTTTGTTCTTGAATGCAACACTGGATTTTCAGTAATAGATATTGCACTTGTATTAACACACATGATTGGAATTGTTTTCTCTTCCACTCCATAGTCCCTTATTTGTTATGCGATCCAGAGTACTTGTGCACAACAACTACCTCTTTGCTATATATTACGCTTGGTGTTGATGTAGATATGGAGTTTTGCTTTTCTTGAACCAAGAGACTAGTCGGTGCCTAGCATTTGACATGTTCGAGAGGTGCTTTTTCTATCTATTTTGCATCCGGCATAGTCGAGTCGAATATGATATCAATTTAAATCCTCCATCTTTTGGATACCAAATACCTACATTGATAGTGTTTTTGGTATTTGATTATTCTTTTAATTTGCTAGAAGATGTGATTCCTTTGGTTGAGCTTGAAATCTTGCACATACTCCTACTGCAAATGCTATATCAGGTCTACTTGCAGTTAAGTATAGTAAGGATCCAATGATTCCTCTATACATTTTCTGATCAACATCCTTTCATGTTTCATCTTTTCCAAGTATGACTCTTGCACACATTGGTGTGTCTGCTGTGCCACTTGTATCCATCCCATACTTGTGTATTATATCTCTTGTGTACTTGGCTTGACTAATGAAAATACCATTCTTCATTTGCTTTACTTGAAGGCCAAGGAAATAATTTAATTCTCCCATCATTCTCATCTGAAATTTGCTCTTCATTAGGTTTGCAAATTTCTCACATAGCTTTTCATCCTCTGATCCAAAGATGATATCATCAACATAGATTTGTACTAACAATGTACTTGTTCCTTCCTCTAGTTTGAATAGAACCTTGTCTATAGTTACTTTGTTGAATCCATTCTTGATCAGAAATTGAGATAGTGTTTCATACCAGGCTCTTGGTGCCTGTTTGAGTCCATAAAGGGCCTTCTTGAGTTTGTATACTTTGTCTTCTTTTCCTTTGATTTGAAATCCAGAAGGTTGTTCCACATATACTTCTTCTTCCAAAAGTCCATTTAGAAATGCACTTTTGACATCCATTTGATAGACTTTGAAATCTTTGTATGCGACAAAAGCTAGAAAGAGTCGATTGCCTCCAATCTTGCTCTTTGGTGCAAATGTTTCATCTAATCTATTCCATACGCTTGAGAATAACCTTTTGCAATTAGTCTTGCTTTGTTTACGACAATGAGTTCTTTGCTCATCCATCTTGTTCTGAATACCCATTTTGCTCCAATGATGTTGGCCATATACAGTCTATCAACAAGTTTCAAGACTTCATTTCTTTCAAATTCATTTAGTTCTTCTTGCATGGCTGTGATCCAATCTGCATCTTGGATTGCATCATCTATGGTCTTAGGTTCCACTTGTGATAGAAAGAATGTTAGCATGTGCTCCAGGTTGTCTTACAGTTCTAACTCTGTGTGAACATCTCCAATGACTTGTTCTTGAGGATGATCTCTTAGCCAATTTAGATCAGGTTGAAGTTGTTCTTCACTTGGTGCTTCTACTGACTTCATTAAGGGTATGAACTTCAAGTTACGGTGCTTGATACATTGTGTATATATGTGGCTCCTCTTGATTTTCAAAATGATGATTTAGGATAGAAGTTGGTATGGTTGCACTTGTATAGATTTCCCTTTGTGCTGCTTCCTTTTCTTGATCTTGAAGATCTTCACCATTTGTATTTGGTTCATAAAATACTACATGTATTGATTCTTCAATCACCAATGTTCTTTTGTTAAGTACTCTGAATGCTTTCTTTGGTGTCTGCGAGTATCTATGAAGATTGCTTCATCGACCTTTTCATCAAAGGTATGCAAGCTGGTTCTGTTCAAGACAAAACATTTTGATCCAAACATATGAAAATATGAGATATTAGGTTTTCTACCATTCCATATTTCATATGGAGTCTTTCCATGATATTTGTTGATGATTGATCTGTTTTGTGTATGGCATCTTTGTGTTTGCGACTTGACCCAAAATCTCTTTGGCAAGCATGCTTGACAATCATTGTTCTAACTTGCTTCTTTGAGAGTTTTGTTTTTCTTCTTTCTGCTACACCATTTTGTTGTGGAGTTCTGCTATGAGATAATTGATGTAGTACTCCATTTTCTTCTGAGAGGTTACGATAATTTCATTTAGAAATTCGGTGCCTCTATCGATCCGATCTTGATGATTTTGAGTTCCTTTTCATTTTGGAGTTGTCTCAGCAAATCTGGTAGGTTTTTGAGTGTTTCTTTCTTCTTGTTCATGAAAATGGTCCAGGTGTACTTTGAGAAGTCATCCACCACTACTAGGGTGTATTTCTTACCACTTACACTTACTGGTGTGACTGGTCCAAACAGGTCCATGTGTAACAGATGTAGAACTCTGGTTGTAGATTGATAAGGCTTTGACTTGAATGAACTTTTGATTTGTTTCCCTTTCTGACATGCATCACATAGGCTTTCCTTTTTGAATATGATCTCTGGCAGTCCTTCAACTAACTTGTTCTTTGATAATTTGTTGATGGTCTTGAAATTCAGGTGATTTAATCTTCTGTGCCAAATCCAGCTTGTTGATTGTTTATTTTTGACAAGCAGACATGTTTCTGCCTTGGCTGTTCTCTCAGATCCACCACATACATGTTGTCTTGTCTTCTACTGCAAGAACTATTGTGTTGGTTTGGTGTGAATCACTTTGCATCCTTCTTTGTTGAAGTGCACATTGTAGCCTTTGTCACGAAGGTGTGATGCTCATCAGATTGAAATTATGTCCCTTGACATATACCACATTTTGAATCTTCAGATTGTTCTTGAGTATTATGCCTTCCCCCTTAATCTTGCCAAGGTTTTCTTTACCTCCAAATGTGACTTTGGGTCCATCAAAAGCTTTGAAGTCAGTGAGCCATTTCTTGTTTCTGTCACGTGTGGAACATCCCTTTGTCTATGTACCGGACATCCTACAAAATAAATTAATTAAGTTTAGGTGCCCAACACTTTGTTTGGGTCCATATCTCATTATGATCATGCCTCCCATACCAAGTGTATATCCAAAAGTTCTTCTTTTTGGATAGTTGAAGTCATCAACTTCATATGTATAAGGCATGGCGGAGTAGCTTCGATATTTTCTTGAAGATATTCGATACATTTCTCGCCTTTTGGTACATGTGCATCCTCTTCACTTTCCAATATCACATTAGGAAACTGTGTTGCTTCATGTGTCTAGGAACATATCTAGATTGATTTTTCTTAAACACATGATGCATATCACTCAATGGTTTCTTCTTGTATTTTGGAGGTGCAACATTCCAATCATCCTCACGAAGGATAAAGTCGCCTTTTCCTTTTCGAAGGCTTTTTTTTGCTTGATTGGAATGAGGATTTAGTCTGTTTGTTTATTTGCACTAGGTTTTGACTTCACGGAGCGAGGATGATTTGTTGGAACTATAGTGCGTCCTTTCTAAATTTTGGTCCATTGATGGTCTGAATTTAGAATTGTGTTGACCATTGTTTCTACTTTCATCTGGATTTGTTATAAGCCAAGACCGAGATCTGGATCAAACCTTTTTGAGGTTTGTGTTTGGTGCATTTAGTGGTGCGGTGGTTACCTTTACCGGTGGGGAGATTTTCTTAAGCGATCTGTCAATAATGGATGTATGATCATCTGCTTTTGTTGATCATTTAAGTAGGTCTCCTTCTTGGTTAATTCGACTTTTGCTTTATCCGATTCTTTCTTTAATCTCTTATTCTCTTTTCTTAGATCCTTGCATTCCTTTTCGAATTTCATGATTCATTTCAATTTCATCAAATTTAGTCATGAGATTTTGGACTAGGAGTCTCTTGTATCTAATGGAGAAGCGAAGATTGTGCAAATGTCGAAGTGGATGCATTAGATGAAGAGTAAGAGCTAAATGATACCTCAGTTTCATTTGATTCTTTGGTCATTAGACATAAATCGATTATACATTTGTCACCTTCATCTTCATTTAATTCTTTGGTCATGAGACATAAGCATGCTTTTTCATTTTACGAGCTATCTTCTTCATCACTTTGTCATCGAGTCATTATCGGATGATTCTTCATTCTTTTCACTCACTGGATTGACCTTGATTGCCTTCTTGGTTTTCCTCTTTTCAAATGCTTTGTATTTCTTCTTTTCATCATCTTTGTCATTTTCTTGGGACAATCGGCCTTGAAGTGACCTTTCTTGTTCTTGGTTGAAGCATCTGTATTCATCATCTTTTTCTTCATGTCTTTGTTTGAGATTGACCTCTTGTTTGATGATGAGTTTCCTTGAGCGTCTTTTTTTTGCTAAAACTGTCAAAATGTTTGACTAATAAAGCTACATTCTTTGAGTTCTTGTGTCTCTCTCTTGATACAATCGGCAAAGTTACTTTTTGCTAGGTGGTGGAACCAGTCTGGTGAATTTTTGTGTCTACCGGAGCACCATCTTCACCGTTCAATTCGAATTCATGAGCTTTTAATTGGGACATCAGGGTCAGAGTGTCTGTGTTTGCAAGATTTGTTGTTCCTCTGATTACTGATGTTATGATCTTCCATCTTTCAGGTAAGCCTCTCAAAATCTTCAAACATACTTATTTCTGGGGATATGTGTGTCCAAGCTGTTGCAGTTCACTTATAATGCTTGAGAATCATTGTCCATTTGATCAATGGATTCACCGACCTTCATTTTGAAGTTCTCAAATTTCTGTTTTGCAATGAGATAATTTTTTTCTTCTTTTCGCTTTAGATCCTTCATTTATCAATGCTAGCTTGTCCCACATCTCCTTTCTTTGTTTTGCGATCTTTGATTCTCATGAACATGTTGCTATCTAGGGTCTTCAAAATCATGTCTTTGGCAACAAAATCAGATTTGCTCTTCTCTGTCATCCTTGGTCCAATCCTTTTTAGGTTTATCGATTTCCTTCCCTTGATGCGCTCCTGTGCCTACCACGGTAGTGATTATGATTGGTCCATCATTAATTACATCCAAACATCTCTTCATGAGTTCTTTGCAAGATGAACGACATTCTTATTTTATATTCATCAAAATTATTAACATTAAAAGCAGTACTTTTGACAAAAAGTTTGAGGAATCCATAAGTGCAAGTGAAGATATAAATGTAAGCGTATAGAAAACTTAGATTTGAAAACTACTTTGAAAATGTGAGATCTCCTTGTTACGAAATTAGATGCGAGCAGTTACGATACTAGGAACCTTTGCTCCGTACCAATTGTTGGTCCCAGAGAAGGGTGAAACTATAGTCAGAGGGGGGGGGGGTGAATGACTATAGTGGAGTTTCAAAAACTTTTCTTTTGTTTAAAAGCTTTTGGGTAGCGGATAAGTCTCTTCTTACTATGTTGTTTTCAAATCAGTTTAGACAATCACAGATATAAGTTATGATCTAGGCAATTTAAATAAGTGTTGTAAAGTAAATTGCAGAAAGTAAATTGACACAAGGCTTATAGTGGTTCAGAGTGGTGAAACCCCTTAATCCACTCTTCTCCTTTGATGATCGGAGGAATTCACTATTGTTTTCATAGATACAATAGTATGATTGTCCTTAGCTTCCCAAGCTTCACAATCTACAAGACTATCACTCCTTGGCGCAGCGTGACTTGGTGATTCGGTCTCTTTTCTTTGCTCCTTGAGATCAAAATCCTTCAGCGACTATCACAGATTCAACTCCTTCTCAGATTGCCCTCGATTTGATTGCTTGATTTGATGTGAATGTGTTTCACACACTTGATTGATCAATCTCAGTGCGGAATATGACTTTGTAGCTCTGATATCTGAGTTGATCACTAGATGTATCCTTGTAAGTTCAGAGAGAAGGCTTTTCAAATTGTGAGTTTACGCTTGATTTTTCTTTTTATATCGTTGTTCTTCTTTGTTCATCAATGCCTTCTATTTATAGCCTTGAATAACCTTGATTTGAAATTCCGTCCGTTGGCTATATTAATGAGGAATAATCATTGATTTTATTCTTGATTCCCCTTAATTGCATTCTCCTTGATTTCAATGATCGGATTCTTTCTTCAAGCGTATAGCGAGAAAATCCGTCCTTGATTGATCCTCTATTGATCGTGCATTTAATGCATGATCTTACGAATCTTCAACGTATATTAAATCTGATCTGGTAAGTGTTACTTCGCCGTTTTCAGAACGGTCGAGTGATCCTTCTAACTTAGCGATTTAGATCTTCCTTCACCGTTTGTCTTTACTCGGCCGAAAGTCGAGTTTACTTTGTCGATTCTTTGTTTTTTCTTTGCTTGATTTAAGGAGAATCTTTGTACTTCACTGATCCTTGATTGGTGTGAGATCAGTGTACACCATATTTGAACATTAAGTTTTATCACTTAAAGTGTAACTTGGACTTATCCAAGGTCATCACAGACTTCTTTGGTTATAAGTCAGACCATTAATGTCTTCATTGCTTCTCTGATGGTGCTTGGCTGGCTTCACTCTGCCGAATATCTATTTTTACTTTGCCGTCCTACCAACTAGTACAATACTTGTCTGACTCAACTTATACAACATGTCAGACTCTATGTAAAGACTTATACAGAGAATTCTAACTTATTTTAGGCTTTCTATAACAGCTAGTATGGCCATCATCAAAACATAATAGAACATTCCTAACAGTATGGAAAATGAAGCTTGTGACCCTGCTGAAAACCTACAAGTCACTGATGCAGATTGTGTTGAAGTCTTGGAGAGATTCAATGACTTAAAGGTTTCTAATTCTGCCCTTGCTGAACACCCTACTGGTAACACTACTGATGCAACAACTGAAGCAGTTCAAGGATCTGCTGAACCCCCTGTTGAAGAAACAACAGACCCTACTGAAGATGAGGTTCCTGAGAACCAATCTAACCAGGATCCACAATGGTTAAGGGATCACCCTGCTGAACAATTCATTGGAAATATACAGCAAGGTGTGAGGACTAGAAGACAATTAGAAGAAATGTTTACTTGTTTTCTATCTCAAGTTGAACCTAAAGTTGTTGAAGAAGCAATTTCAGATACAGATTGGATAATTGCTATGCAAGAAGAATTAAATGAATTTGAAAGAATTCAAGTTTGGACACTAGTGGATAGGCCTAATCATGCAAATATCATTAGTACTAAATGGGTATACAGAAACAAATTGGATGAATCTGGTACCATTGTAAGGAATAAGGCCAGACAAGTTGCAAAAGGCTATTCTCAAGCAGAAGGGATAGATTTTGATGAAACATATGCCCCTGTTGCAAGATTGGAAGCTATCAGATTGTTCTTGGCACATGCTGCTTATAAAAACTTCAAAGTATATCAGATGGATGTTAAGAGTGCATTCTTGAATGGCATTTTAGAGGAGGAAGTTTATGTTCAGCAACCTCCTGGATTTGAAATTAAAGATCAAGAAGATAAAGTGTATAGACTCAATAAATCACTTTATGGATTGAAACAAGCACCAAGAGCATGGTATGAGACTCTATCTCAATTCTTGGTGGACAATGGTTTTACAAAAGGCACCATTGATAAGACTCTTTTCAGAATCAATGAAAATGACAGCACCCTACTGGTACAGATTTATGTTGATGACATAATCTTTGGTTCTGAAAATGAATTGCTATGTGAAAAGTTTGCAAATCTAATGAAGAGTAAATTCCAAATGAGTATGATGCGAGAAATGAACTACTTTTTGGGATTGCAAGTTAAACAGATGAAAGATGGAATCTTCATTCATCAAACCAAGTATACCAAGTAGTTACTGAAGAAATTTGGTATGGAAAACAGCACCAAGATATCAACTCCTATGAGAACAAATATCAGATTGGATGAAGACAAAGAAGGCAAAGATGTTGATCAGACTTTATACAGAAGGATGATAGGCGATCTCTTTGTACCTCACTTGCCAATGAGACTGATATATCCTTTGTTGTAGGTGTTTGTGCAAGATTTCAATCTAAACCTAAAGAAAGTCATTTAGAGTGCGAGTCAAAAGGGTTCTCAAGTACCTAAAAGAGACTTTGGGAGTAGGGATACGGTATTCAAAAGATGGAAGCTTCAAAGTTATATCCTACTCATTTACGATTATCTTTGGATGCAAGATTGATAGAAAAAGCACCACAAGAACACATCGGTTAATGGGAAATAGGTGGTTTCTGGTTTAGCAAGCAATTCACTATCAACTTCCACTTCTTGAAAGTGAATACATTCTTCTTTGGAAGTTCTTTGTGCACAAATACTGTGGTTAAGACAACAATTAAGGGATTATGGAATTGAAGAAAGAGAAACTCCAATTATGTGTGACAACACAAGTGCAATTGCAATCACTGAAAATCCTATTTGGCACTCAAGGACCAAGCATATTGATGTAAGACATCATTTTATAAGAGATCATGTTGAAAAGAAAGATGTGGTGATTCTTTACATCCCTATGAAGATCAACTTGTGCGACATTTTCACTAAACCTTTGGATGGTGAAAGATTTGCTAAACTAAGGATTGAACTTGGAATTATTAAAGTTGGTGATAATCAAGCAATGTACTAGAATTCACCAAGGATTAGTCTTTGCTATGTTGGGTGAGCTCACTTAGCAGATTAGTCATTGGTATCAACAATTCCATGTACTTATGTTTGGACAATTGAGCAAATCAAGGTTGCCAAGGGATTGGTCTTTGTTATGTTGGGTGAGCTCACTTGATGGATCGGTCATTGGTATTAAACTTCATCTTGTATTATCAATTGAACAAAACAAGAAGGAATCAAAGATCAGTAGAGTTACTTTGTCGTGATTTGTTGAGCCAACCGGTGATGACAAGCTCTTTGAATGAAACGTTACTCAGTCAAACTTATAAAAGTCAAAAATTAAATGGCGGGATATTTATTCTATCCTTTATAACCATAGTTAACACGATCTAATGGTTACAAACGTTATGGAGAAGTAATGGGCCACGTGTCAAGACCGTATTCACTCAGATTTAATCGTGGTTAACATTAATGTACGTGCTCTGACAGTTACAACTGCATTTGCCTATATATATGCAGACCTTACACAGAAGATACTCTATACTCTCAATCAGCTATCTCTCTGCATTTACACTGTGTGAACACAGATTTGAGAACTAGCTAATCAAACAGAACTAGCTATCAACATTGGTCGAAGAATCAGGAGATATGAAGGTTTGGAGAATGTGCTGAATATAAGATTGGAAACAATCTCTTATACAAATGTTGTTAGCTTCTGGAGAAATATTGTAACAAGACAAGGAAGAGACGCATTCACCACCACAGTAAATGCTCAGGAGATTGAAGTTTCCTCAAATCTACTGAGGGAAGTTTTTGGTTTTGCAGAAGTAATAGATGCTCCAATAAATCCTGAGGAAATGGGATTGTCAAAGATAGATTTTGTTGACAAAATCAAAACCAATAATGCCATTAAATCAAGTTTAGGCATTAATTTGAAACACATTGGATTTGAATACAACCTGCTGAGCAAGATTATTGCAAAGAATATCTTAGGACTCATTAGGAGTATGGATACTCTGTCAGGACCCAAAATCGAACTGATGATGATTATTTGCAGAAGTATGAAGTTTGATTGGGCGGGATACTTTATCCACTATATGAAGAAGGTTGCAAAGGAAGAAAAAGAAGGGACAAGGAAATCCAAGGCCTTACCCTTAAGATTAATGGTTCAGGCCCTGCTGAATCATTTGAAATTCTTTGATGTTGCACGGAAAAGATAAATAAATCTAGATACAAGAAAGAGATTGATTATCCTATCCATGGTCTAGATAATGATGAAGAAGGTGTTGATCAGGCTGTTGATAGTGATAATGGTGGAGATGATGGTGATGCCGGTGGTGAGCAGGTTAAGAAAGTTGTTAAACCTGCTGCACCAAAGAATGTTTCTGAGAAAAGAAAGGCTGCAGATACTAGGAAAATAACTGAGTTATTACTGACCTAGAAAGACAAGAAAGCAACAAAGCCAGACTCATCGAGTCCACCGAGGGACCGGTAGAGATTGAGGTTCTTGAACTCTTGTTGCAAAGAAGAAAAGCTATTCTTTGAAGTTTTTGAAGGGCAACAGAAAGAAGCAAGTAGAAAGAGGAAAGTTATTGATCTTGAAGTTGTTCCCCTTTCCAAAAGAATGAAAGAGATTGCCAAAAAGAAGAAACATGGCAAAGAGAAATAGTTGAGAATTTTGGAAAGTCAGAGGGAACAACAAGAAGAAGAAGTAGAGGAAGAAGTAGTAGGAGAGGCTATTGATGCTGAGCCATTAACTATTATCAAGCCTACTGAGGATGTAGAGGTTATTTCTGAGCAACCTGCTGGAGAATTACAGCAGCCTACTGACCCTGAGCCTGCTGTAGAAACTGTTGAATCCTCACCTACAAAGGCTACTAAGCCCTCTGAATCTGCCCAAGCTGCTGTTGAGCAACTTGTGGAAGAACAACAACAAACAACTAAGTCTACACCTGATGTGGAAGTTGAAAAGTTTGTAGAAGAACCACAGCAAACCACTAAGTCTACATATGTTGTGGAAACTGAAACATTGGTACAAGACCCTGCAATTCCTGCAATAGTTCAGGGGGAAGAGCAGTCTGCTGCTAACCCTGCTGATGAGCATATAAGTCAGGGGGAATCAAGTGTGGTACAGATGGAGGTAGTAGGAACAAACATACAATCTGAGCAACCTACTGACCTACATGCATCTGTTGAAGAAACTCTAACTCTGCTAGTTGGGACCTTTGGAGGTCAGCAGAGTGGACAAACTGCTCCAGACAATCATTCATGCCATTTGAAAATTTTGAGAAGAAGAAGAAAGATGATTTTGTTGATCCTAAACTCCAACAAGTGGCTGATTATTTCCAATGGAAATTTGGATTCTAGAAAAGACAAAAGCCTGCTGCACAACCTATGACAGACTTTGAAGAATGGGCTTTTGAAAGGTTGGGAGTGGAAAGTTTGCTGGAACTAGTTGATACCTCTTTGCTACAATCAAGATTGATGGATATATTTGATGAACAACAAAAAGAAGAGGGTATCAAGTTTAGGGACCCCAGAGATGACAGTGATGATTCATCATCTGATTCTGGTGGTAATCATCCATCAGGTCCAAGAGAAACCAGTGGGACTGCATTGATTAATGAGCCAACTGTAGGGCAGTATACTGGTACAGGACAGTCTATTGAGAGACAACAGACTGGAAAAATGGATGAGGATTTGGAAAATCTCACCATAGATGAACTGGAGGCACAAATCAATGAAGGGATAGATATTGGTGCAAACAGATTGGTTGGTGAGGTAGATGATTTGTTTGTTGTTGAACCTGTTGAACAACCTGAGGATCAACAGAATGTTGATTTGGATGAAGATAGAGTTACTGATCTCAGTGAGCCTAGTGTCAGTTCAGAGGATTCAATTCAATATCAAGACTGGATTGACACTGAGGACACTTTATCCAAGGCTGCAAATTTTATAAGAAGGATTCCTGATATCAGTGAATTTAAAAAAGAAAACATGGATGTATTCCCTGATCAGGTTATTGTGGCACAAATTGCACCAGATCCAAGAATTGAAGTGGTGGTTCAGGTTGCTGAGGTTCAAACAGCACCTAAGCAAAGGTTGGAACATGAGGTTCGAGTTCTTGAGGTTGAGATAAAGACCTCGGCAAAGGTTGGAGCAGGAGAGTGCAAGTTCTTTGAGGTACAAGCAAAGACGTGGAAAAAGGTTGGAACAATCTTTGGGTTTGGAAGAAACCCCTGTTGTTGTTGTTGTTGTTGAAGAGGCTGATGTAGTAGAGCCTACTGGAGACAAGACCACTGTAGGGAAAGATAGTCGTGATTTCTTTGTTATTGATGAGGATAAGCAACTGGTGGACTATGACTACAATGATGAATAATTTCAAATTAATGAGGAAGGATCTACTGATGAAGAACCAGTGATTGAAGAACCTGC
Source organism: Gentiana macrophylla (assembly GCA_026214975.1). Taxonomy (NCBI): domain Eukaryota; kingdom Viridiplantae; phylum Streptophyta; class Magnoliopsida; order Gentianales; family Gentianaceae; genus Gentiana; species Gentiana macrophylla. Next base: position 51,021,030 of record CM047806.1, read on the forward strand.
AATTGATCCTATCTTGGAAGAATACCAAGGACCTCACCTGCTTTGGGAGGATATGAGTTATGCCTTGGTGATCGTGATCAGCGACAACAATACAATGTAGAAGAGCACTCTTGATGGAGTCTGCTTGGAGGAATGATCAGTGGGGTACCAGCCACATGTCTGGATGAGTTGAGAGGTTGTCGGGGATGACATGACACTGATTAAGGACTAAACTTGATAGAGCGAGAGCAGAGATTTGAAGAATCGATGAACATGGTGGACAACAATAGAAATTCTCTTGAGACAGATTTTGCTTGAGGCTACACATCTACTTAGTATGCCATTCTTTGATTTAACACAAGATGTGAGGGAATCAAAGCAGGCAACACACTTGAAGGAGAAATTTTTGAAAGACCAACTTGCCTCTATTCATCAAAAGTTGGATAATCTTGCCGAGGTACATAGACCTCTTGCACTCTTTGTTGCACCTCAACTTTGTTATTTGGATCCTAAATTTCTTGAAAGGATAACCTCTTGCTGGAGCAAACTATGCAAGAAAGGATCACGACCATTGACACTGGGGTGAGATTATTGAAGGTCGGATGAACAATCTAGTGTTGACACATGAGAGTGTACATGGCCTGCTGTCCCGTTTTGTTAATGATGTCAATAAGGGGAAGATGGTCAAACAGCAGTAGCAAAAGAGGCTGCTAGAATTTTTGCAAAGAAGAGATGGGAAGCTGATACAAATGCATTTAGAGAACCCGCACCTGGCAGACTTCCACTTATAGATGATCTTCTCAAGCAATACAAGAATGTGTACAACAACAGAAGGAGACCTTATCATGATAAGGGCTTTCATGAAGGTCTTAACTCATTTTTGAGTTTGCAATTTTAGGAAGCAAGAGTTAAAGCCAAGAGGGCTTCAAGAAGAGGTGGAAGAGGTGGTAGAGGTGGAAGTAGTTTAACCACCACAAATGCAAAGGAATCACTGAATGAGTTCAAGGGAGTTTACATGAAGTTAGGCTTCAGGGTACATCAGATAAATCTAACTCTTCCTGAAGCTTGGCATTGGTGGAAACAAGTGAATCCTCACATTGAATTCTCTCTGATTGAAAATGATTGGGTGAGAGAGATGATCATGGAAATAAGAGCTTACCAAGAACACGCAGAAAAAGCAAGAGAAGAAAGGGAAAGAAGACAGTAGATCAGTATACTTAACACTGTTTTATCTTTGCTGTATCTAGACTGTAATACTTTGAACAACTGTTTATAATGAGAAATGACTAAGTTTGTTCTGTTTTTGTTTTAATCTTTTTGCTTTGCTGTTAGGAGAGGGTATTGGCATCATCACAAAAAGGGGGAAATTGTTGGACTTATTTTTGAGTTTTAGTGATGAGTGCCAGACTAGCTGTTATAGTGCAAAGGCAAAAAGATGTCTAGATCAAATGTATAGGTTATTAAAGTTTGATCTTTGTATAGGTTTGATCAAACAAGCACTGTAATGGTCAGCTGACTTATGTCAGCAGACTGGTCTATATCAGTAGGGTAGCTAGGTCAGTAGACTTGTCAGGAACCTGCTGAAGACTGATGGCTGAGGGCTCAAACTCAGTTAATGAAGGCTAAGGGATCAATCTTAGTGATTAAAGTCAAGGATGTGGAATCAGAATTTAGGGAAGTCTGTGATGACCTAAACTGATTACATATACCTTGTGTACAAGGTCTAAGTTCCACAAGATTGGATGGTGATTGGAACTTAGTTATATGCAAAAAGGTGTAATCTAACTTCATAAATAAAAGTTAGATAAAAAAGTAATTTGCATTGTGTTTTAAACACAACAAATTATGGTTCGACTTATCGATCACGTATTTCAAAGAGGCTCATGAACTCTTGATACATATATCTCGATTTATTCAAGATTACATTGGAAAAAACAAGGATAAGGACAGCTAACTACCTCGATTTATCAAACAAATCAATGGTTGAGATGAAAAAGGCGTTGGGATGATTCGAGGACTTTATCCAATGGTTACAAGTCAAAAAGGGGTGGACAGATGCGTACTGTCAAAAAAGATATATCGTGTGTCGATACTATGAAAAAGTGATGAAAGCAAGTCAAATGGGACAAAACATGGAACTGCTATATTTGAATTTCAAATACAAGTCACAAAGACTCCTACCTATAAATAGAGGACTTCCAACTCAGAAAAAGATGATGAAAAATAAGAAAATACAAGAGATAATTCTGAGCTGCAATTTCTTATCAAGAAAAACACCCTGCTGAACCTACTAAGCTTAAAGCTAATGATCTAGAGAAAATCTTCATGTGTAATATGCATTCAAGCTACATCAAGTTTACACGCTTGAAAACTGCAAGCTGCTGATCATATCATCCTGATCAAGCTGCTGAAACTGAATCATTTACTTGATTCAATCTTTCTTTTACAAGAATCTACTGAAGACAGTGAAGCATCTTTGGGATGTGAAAGGCGTTGTTTGTGGTGGGAGTGGTGAAGAGGCAATTCTACCCTTCAAGGACCAGTGGAAGACTTTGGAGTAGCAATCCTACTGTTCCAAGTGTTCGGTTTGTGAAGCCATAGTTATTGGTGAAGGACAAGCAACATAGGAATCTTTGTAACAAAGCTACATCAAAGATCTCTACAGTGAATTACCTCCAACATCACAGGAGAAGAGTGGGTGAGCGAGATTACACCTGGAACCACTATAAAATCGCCCACTTACATTACGCACTTAGTTTTTACACACATCAACCTCTCGAATCTAGCAAGCTGAAATCACACATACACTCTTGAGTATCTAATACTTAGTATCATATTTAGCAACAAGTAATAAGGCTTAATTTTGATATAATTCCATTTGCACAAATTCGAAAGTTCAATAGTCGGCCAGACTTCTTGAAGGTCGTGAGACTATCGAGGTATCGCAGTTCTTTGAAGTTCTTGAGTTTGTTAACTCCAAAAGTTTTAAGTGTTAAGTTTATTCACCCCTCTAAACTTAACCAAAGCCTTTTCAAGGGACCAACATACCAAAATGTACATAATTCTATTACATAAGGTACTCTTTTGTTGATTAGCAAAGTGCATATTAGCATCCGGAAATATACATATATTTGTCAAGACTTATCCAAAATAGTCTCGGTCTTTTTAGCCTTTTCAGGTTGCTTTATGTTGAACCAAAAAGCTAGTCATCATTAAATTGCTTTGTTTTTGGGACATCCATAGGCTTTGCAAAAATTTCTTATGATGTAGATTCTTTCCAACGCTTTCTATTGTTACTGTTGATCGGGGTATTCAAGTTTTACCTTCTTCAGGATTGCATTGTCGGTTATCGTAGGATGGTCATTGTTGCAGGTAATCCAGTGTGTTACACTCCATAAACCTCTTTGCTCATAAAAAAACCAAGAAAAGTATGGGTCTGATAGTAGCCTGTTTGTGGAGAAATGTTTTCTGTGATTGCTAGTACTGCATAAGGCAGTAAGAAGGATACATGGAGAAATTCATGGGGTATTGAAACACAACGACTTTTTTTTTAATTATACATAGGTTGCTTTAAATTTTGTTAGTTTATTGTTACCTGGAGTATCTTCCATCTGTTTAATGGTCTGATTTTCATCTAATGTTGGTGACAACCCGATCTCGATTCGATCCAGTCTTAGACATTATATCTTGTTCTTTGGTCAGTATACTTTTTCCCTGATGCTCTGATCTCTGCTCTCATTTTTCTTCCCCCCAGTTTCTGATTTTCCATATTGATCAATTCTTTTATTTCCTGTGAAATATATAATCTTGATTTAGTATGTATGTTATTTTTAGGTTCGAGACGCATTTGCATGGTGTGGAAATGAAGGCCTTATTAGTGCTTTCTATTTCAATTGTATTGTATGTTACGATATGCTATAGGTTGGTGGTAATATGTGCGTACCTTAGAATCCATGTTATGTAGCCGTCTTTGTGATGCGTTCAATAGCCTCTCAAAGCATTTTTGTCGAACAACGTTCTTTGCAATGTTTCTTGTATTATCCTCCAACTGTACTACTATTTTGCATCTGTTTTGATTTGAACCATTATATTTTTTAGGTTTATTTTGTATTAAATGTAAATGTAGTATGTGTAGGTGTAACACATTACCTTAATCTTTGCAATCTCAACTTCATTATTGGTGTTACAACGAAATTCTTCATTTCCCTGCGCTTTGATTGGCTGATGGCATTTTGGGCATGTGGAGTAGTGAATTACCTGGAAGATATCTGGGATGGACATTTTGCATGTGATGTGTAGATCCTGTAATTGCATTGGCTGTATTATGTTGCATTTGGGAAATTGTATGTTGATATATTGCATAATTTGGTTGGCGGACAGATTATCATTTGTTGCTTCAATTTGTTTCTTACTATTTATAGTAACTACTAACTTATTGTATTATTTATTACCTTGTTGGATTCTTCAGTGATCTGTATGTCTTTTGTACTGCTTGCTTTATTGGATTGAAATGCCTTGTCTACCCTTTTATTGCCTTCTGTCTTAGCTAGGGTTCTGATTGTGCCTATGTTTTCTTTCACCATGTACCATAATTGATTAGTTATTAGGCTGCTTTTGTTATCTGTACAACTTTAGGAGTGAGTAAGTCCTTCTTTCATGTTTACCAATTTTGCATCTGCTTCACTTGTGGTATATCAGGATCCACTGTAATGTAGGAGAAAGGAACTGTCGAAAGTGATCCACCTGCATGAATACCAAATTTTGAACGGTTATGTTACCATTTTTAATTTCTCTATGTGATGTGGGTATGATTTTTTATTTGTCCTTACGAGTATTACGTCATTATGAGTCTTTGCATACAATAATAGGCATTGTTTTCCTTTTTTGATGTATTTGGGCTGCTTGATTTGATGCAAATTCTGCCCACATTGTCGTGGTGGTAGGCTTTCAAGTCGTTTTAGAATAAGGACAATGTTAGATTGATTATCCAAATTATATTAGATAGTACACCGGTGATGACCGCAGGCGAGAAGGATGTTACTTTCACTGCAGAGAAATATATATTACGTCATGGCACTCTGTATGAACACAATTTTTTTGGTTAACCTTTTAGGTCACTTTGGGGTTTTATAGTATAATTGCGGTAGTTAATATCAATGTAATTTATTTACGGTTTTTGGTAAGGCTATGATTTTTGAAATGTGCACTTTTGCATTTAAGATTGTCTTCAAGTTATCTGTCATTTGTTCATTAACTGGGTACAACCTTGCTGTAGGCAAGCTATCGGGGTAATGTGAAAAGGTGCAGGCCTGGTTATTGGAGACGTCAGATATCAGTCAAACACTGCTTTGGTAATCTAAATGTTGTTATTAAATTGCTCATTAAACGACAAACAATGCCACCCCAAATTGAATGCACCATAAGGTCTTTTTCCATATGAGCCTAGGCTATAAGTAGCCTTATTGAGGCTCTAGAAACTCACCCAAAAAGCAAACAGCCATTATTCTGAGTGGAAAAGTTTAGGCAACTTCCCAACTATGGTCTACGAAACAGAAGAAGGAATCTATGATGCTTACGCACCGCCAATTCCAATCAAATTAAACGGGGAACCAATCACGGATGCCGACATAATTAAATTGGGTACATATCCAGACAATATCGTGAAGAGTTTGGCAGGGGAACGTGACAGAAAAGGGTTGCAACTATACAACAGCAAACAGAGCCAAGAGAAGATGGGAAAGAAGATGCACCAGACTGAAGAAGAACTCAAACAGCATAAGGCAACTACAAAAGGCACATGAAGTTAGAAGAAATGTGGAAAGAAAAATACGCTATGTTGGAAGCCATGCGACAAGAGGACCATGCTAACAATAGTGTAGAAGAACCAGCAGAGGGGGATCACACTGAGCTGCCCAATGGGCATATTGTTTAAACTATTTATTTTCCAGTTCTACAAGCCATCCTACAGAATAATACGTCTGGATTTCCTAGAGGTCAATGACCTAAAAGCTATCTGATGTAAGGCTTCTTTATCTTTAATCAAATGTACCATTTCTTTTTGTTTCAAATAAAATCCGTAAACAACCAAAAAGTAGCAAATCATCCTCGAAAATATAAAACCAATATGAATGAAATTACGAACCACAGTTTTTACGGAAAGTTAGAAGAAGCGTACAATGTCTGACAACATGCATCATGTGAAGATACAGAAACATTACTAAGCGAACGTAAGATGATTCAGGTTCAAGGTAATGACGTGAATAATCAAAGTTTCTCTGTGAACGGCTTAAATGCCATATTGCATGAATCATTGAATCATTAACAATGGAACCTACTAAGATATATGTAAATGGGAAAAAAAGTGCAATAATAGCTTCGTATTCCTTCGATGATATGCTGGCAGAAGATACTGTGCATAAACTGAGCCTATTACAGCCGAAGAAAACGTGAAAAGCACTAAAGGACCAAAGTTAATCATTGATGCCAAGCGTTGATCGTATACTGAATAAAAGTGGTGTTACAAGTGCGGAAATGCATGAGCAAAGGAGCATCAATGCGACGTGGAAATCTAATATTTTCTCATTAAGGAAGTTACCTTTGATCAACGATGATAAATTCTTTGCGGTGTAAGATTTCCTCATGCAACCTTGATTCTCCAGGGGGCTTAATGTCAATAATCGTGGGCCATGATGTACATTAAATAAGAATGGCAGTGAGTTACAAGCGAATAAATTTATATACAACTAATGTTGATAATGAGAAAATCCAAACTAAATTTTAGAGCACTTGTATATACCTACTGGGTTTCTGGTTCCTATGAGAGATGGAATGTCATCAAAGGAATCATCTGTATCCTTGGATACACAAGCCTTTGTTCTGGATCTGTTATTGGGCGTATACATGTTGATGCCGTGAATACCCATTCTAACGTCCTCCTAGGAGACAAGTGCTGATATGCTTCTTTAATTGGCTGGACCTTGGCCCCTCCAATGATATAGGTTGAAAACGGAAACAAACTTCTGCCTAGAAAGTCTATGGTCTGGTCCCAGAGAATGCCCTCTACACGGTTGCTCTGTTTGAAATAAGTACAAACAATGATCGAACACAACATAATGATGAAGTCATTGTTGCAGAAGGCCGAAATAATTTTAAACACACCTGAGTGTCTTGCATAAGCACTTTCTATGTACGGCGTCCATCCTTACCTGTGTAGATATTGGTCTTGTCCAGAACCACGACCTTCACTCTCCAAACAGCAGTAGCAGTTGTAACCTCGGAAATTGTTAAATTTTGCGCTATTATAGCCATTCTGAATGATCATGTCACCAATATTAAATATCCAAAATCACACATCTATCTTTATTTACATTTTTTGAATATGTACAGAGTGGCTATTCTGAATCATCATGTTACCAATATTAAATATTCGAAAGTACACATTTATCTTTATTTATATTTTTGCAATCTGTATAGAGTAGAGTTTAGGAATTTGTATATTCATTGTTGGATAATAATTATGGTTGTAGGTAGTTTTGTGCCCTTTGGATTATTTCATGGAAGACAATTTTCTGCGTTTTCTTCGGTCGCAATTGGTCTGCCAAAGTTGGGGGTGCAATGAGTACTCTTAATGCATCAAATGTTCTAACTCTTAAAAAAGCTACATATAACTGGCCATGGGAAAATGCAGGTTCACGTAGGTATATTCCAACTCTGTCTAATGTCTGGCCTTGAGCCTTGTTAATGGTCATGGCATAGCAAAGCCTTATTGGAAACTGGTAGCGCTTGAAAGCAATACCAAATTTCTCGTTGTTTGTAGATTGTAGCAGAATTTTGTGCAAGATAGTAGTATGGCCTTTGTGGGGTCCAGTCCCAATCTCAGTCACTATTGTATGTGTGTTAAGTTCTTTGCAAAGCATTCGAGTGCCATTGCATAATCCCTCAGTGGGACTTAGATTCCTTAAAAGTACAACTGGTGAGTTGATTTTAAGCATTAGTTCATGAGGTGGTAGACTACCTGGATTTAATGAGTGTAAAAAATCCTCGTAATTTCCTTGGTCTTGAGGGTCCAATGTAACATCGGTGCTTGCGTATGTTTTGATGTCACCATTAGCTCTATTTAGGATGTCATGGTTTATGTCATTAACACAACTATTTGTGGGGGCTAGTAATACTCTATTCATTACGATGTCATTATCAGCGCCAAACTCTGTCATATCTGGGTAACGAAATCAATTAACTGTTGTAATGATTCATCCTCATCAGTAAATGGTATAGTTATCCTGTCAGGGACAACAATGTTTCTATCCTCATCCTCAGGTTCTGTACCGTTACCAATTCGCAGAAGGTATGCGGCAAAGTAGGGATCATTTAGGGATCTCATATTCTACGTTAGTTGGATCTTTGTTAGGTAAAGCCATAGAGGTGAATGGAAAATGCTTGCATCTATTTGTTGTTCCTTACTTCCCCTAGTAACTACGGGTAAAACCTGTCTAAAATCTCCACCAAATATCACCGTTTTATCTCCAAAGGGTAGGTTTACCTCCGTTATATCTCTAAGCATCGCTGTGAATGCCTCAATTGCCTCCCGATGTGCCATGGGAGCCTCATCCCATATTATAACTTTGGCTTCCTTAATTAGCTGTGCTGTTGCTGATTGCTTACTTACATTGGCAAATTTTTGCTCATCATCATGTAGCGGCAGATTGAATCGTGAATGTGCAGTTCTGCCCCTGGGCAGCATACATGCAGCGACCCCGGAAGTAGCTGTGGCTAATAATACATACCCCTGTGACCTTAATTTAGCAATAATTGCCTTGTATAGGTATGTCTTTCCTGTCCCACCAGGGCCATCAATGAAATACGATGATGGCTCTCCGGCTAAGGCCTTGCTCGGTATTGTCTTGTACGCACAGCGCTGCTCATCATTAAGCTGGTCAATACTTAGAATATCATTGGGAGAAATCTGTATATTCCTTTCACATGAGACCTCTTTGGCAGGGCCTTTTTGGCGTAAGACAAAAGCTACCTCCGCACCAAGTTGGAAATCAACCAAGTTCCGACCCATATCTTCTAGGAACATAGATATATCCTGTAAAGCTTTTCTCCTTCCTTCTGAATGAAGCATCTCATTGTCTCCTCTGTTTCTGTTATAATCCTCAGACAACATGTGCTTATATTTGTTCCACATACACTGAGGATTTTATGAGGAGCAAAAAGAAAGAATGGATGCAAAAAGATGTCGTAACTGTGTAGGCATTTGGTAAATGACAGCTTCCTCTAAACACTTGTCGAGGTCAGAATCAGTCGAGAACAAATTCCGAGCCAGAGCAGATTCCCTAAAAGTAGGATGGATGTAGTCATTGAACGTTAGCAGATCAGCATACGATGTAGGTCCTTTTACATGATTCAACGATGTCGAAGATAATATCGCTCGCTTTCTATTGGTCCAATGGACACAATTCGCCCTACAACCCTACATTTCTTTCGTTCAGTCCACAAACGTTTCCCAGAATCCCAAACAAAAAACTTTGGAAAATCATGGTATAAAAGCTTTAAAGACATTGCAGTCTGGTTGGTCTTGTTCATATTGAAGAATTGTGTAAGCATGGTTTGTGATAAGAAGGTATTAGATACTATGCTGCTCAAGTCTTTGTTAACTGGGAAAGATATATAGTGGTTATTAGGTAAATGCAATTGCAATGCAATTACAGCTGGATGCACTTCTAAGAGGTCAAAAGAAAAGATGCGCCAGGAAGCCTCTGGGGGTGCAACCCATCGACCACATTGGTATTCTTCAATCTCATTATCAGAAGCAAGCAGTGACATTTGGAAGGCAATTTTATCTGGTCCTTTGTAAATATATTTGTATATGTACTTAACTAATTTAATTATAGAGCAAATTTCTACATTAATATGGCAGTCATACTTTGCTAATAAATAGGGATTATACGGAACGACAAACCGGTTGTCAATAATGAGAATGTCGCTGACAATGAGAGATGACCCATTGTTGCGGCGTCTCAGATCGAGTGCAACTGTCCGCGCCATGAACAGTGCATTCCTGGAATTGTCTTGGATATTTGTTCTTGCATTTTTTGTTTTGCATGCAAGGGCTCTTAGGATTTGAGGATCCATAAGGACCATGGATCATGTGCTTCAAAACCAGTTTATGTAGGTTTGGATTTATTACTGGATCAGGTAATTCAGCACTTATGAAACGATCATATGCCTCAGAGTTCAAAGGCTTGCTATCCCTTGCCATTATAAGCAGCAAGTGTGCATGAGGCAAACCTCGCTTCTGGAATTCAATAGAGTACATACATGCATCTGGATTTCCAAACAGCTTATCATGAAGAAGATCATTTTTTAGGAGTACGTTCCAGTTTGGATTTGAAAACTCAGGAGAGAAAATCAGGACGGTTCTGGGGTAATTCATTCGGGAGTAAATGGTGAGATATTTCTAACCAAGACGGATTACATGTCATAGTTAGAAAGAAGTCAGGTTTTCCAAACTGCTGTACCAAAGTCATTGCATCCATATATCTTTTTTTCATATCTCTGGGACCACCAACAAACGAAGGCGGCAAAATGAATTTTTTGCCTACATTGGAAGTGTTTGTGTTTCCAGCCGCAATACTGTCAATCAATCCTTGTAAACACTCCGTCCTCACCTCTTTCTGTTGCTTGTAAAAGTATTCCAACCGAGAGGTTTCAAGCTTCACAAACATGTCCATAATGTATTGTTGAAATAACCTCCCCGTATACAGCAGCATGGATTGGTCATCCGCACGTATTTGCATCTTGTAGCAATAATATTGTCTGCAGGAGACAATATTGCACTTACGGACAGCACTTTCCACAGCTGTGAATGAATGAGTAGAATTGGTTGGCCAAAGGAAAGAAACTGCATTTTTAGTAAATGGACAAATAAGTGGAACACATCTTGCCTTGTTCCTCTTGGTAAATCAGCAGTTCTGCAGATGAAATGCCTGCATCTAACAATGGAAGAGGCATGCGACAATGACGTTTCTACTTAGACATATTGGGAGGCAACTTCTCAATGCCATAATGCCAACCGATCTGTCCCCCAGGGAATATTAACGGATATTGCAATGGATCATAGCATCCATAGTTATGACAAATTCTATGTGGTGTAGTGCTTTGGGAATATATTTGGATGTGGCATTTTGGATTGAAGAGGGTTTCATCCTGAAGGCATATTATTGCAGAAATGTCGCTGCAGGTCGGTTCATTGTATAACCTCTGATCAAGCTTGGGATCATTGATGATATAAACCTCATACTTATCAAGAACCTGTAGATCTTTAAGCTGGCGTAAAAAAACAGCATAGGGATTGTTGGCCAGGACCTCAGTTAACTTGATCATAGTATCTCGTGAGAATCGATCAGAAACCTTTAAACGCTCTGCAACCTCTAACTCTGGGTCATAGAAATAAAGCTGAATTCCAGTCGGCGCTTCAACTCCCAAGTCTAACGGATTAAGGAAATGGTGTATCTTCCCTTGTACTTTGAAGGTATATACACCGAAAGTATTTTTAAGTAGTTCCTTGTCTTTCCGTGCTGAGAATGTAATAAATGCTAAGTTGTTGTTGTAAGTACGTGCGTACTTTTGGAAAGCAACAGATTCCGCATCAGTTCCAGTGAACAGATTGCGTAAAATATCTGGCATTGCAGGCATTACAACCTTTACCTCACCTTCAGAACAACAGAAGCACAGTGGTTCCTGAAAGAAACGGAACGCGGAGCAGTGAGGGCATTTGGGTACAATGGGTATGGCTGAGCCTACCCCATCACCATCAGTACAACTGCCACCATTGGCTAGACACTCAGCACGTAGCTCATTCCTCAACGCAGCGGAAGGGTAGAATTTAGGGTTTAAGTATGCCTTGCAAGACAATGTCCCTAGATTGGGTGACACATCAGCATTCGAGATCAGATTTGGTGCCGAAGTAGAGACACCAGAGGTACTACCTCCAGAAGAGGGCAGTCCAGTTGTACTGGAGCTTGCCTTTCGGGTAGCATACTGGGCACGCCGACGGCTAAGGAGAGATTGTTTCTCAGTTTCATTGATACATGCATAAGCCTGCCGATGCTTTAAGTTTCGCAGATTCCGTTTGTCATCCTCCATCGCCTACATGACGAATCAGAGTAACATTCCTCTACCAAACCGGGACGGCTAAATCATTCTGTTTAGTTACAGTTCTATATCTTATCTTAGAAATAAATGATGGAAATACATGTTCAACAACATGTAACATGAGATGCATTAACAATCAAATATAATCTTCAAGATGAGAGAGTTTATTTTTTAATATTGTGAGTAAAACAATAACAAGTTAACAACGTTGAACAAAAACAACAATATAACCCCCTCACGGCAGCCCGTATGAGTGGAGCAAGCGTACCCCCTCACGGCAGCCCGTATGAGTGGAGCAAGCGTACGACGTGTATCTAATATCATATGGTATAATTTTTCTTAAAAATTGTTGTATTAATCATAAAGATTGTCAACAACCAAGTTTGTTTGAATCTGCAATATATTTTTTGAGTTAGAAACTGATAATAAAAGTACCCTTTTTTTTGGAGAGGTTACATTTGAATATTGCAAGAGCTATTACAGGTGGACAACACAGAAATGGCAAGTGAAGAAAAGGGTAGAAAGCTCATTTGAGAATCCATCGATTGTCGTTACAAACCCCTAGAGACCAGAATACATTGCAAAGGAACTACCAAGCGTATAAGTTGCGACAGAATGAAGGGAAGCTCATGAATGATAAAATGGCAGAGTACTTATTACACATTCCACAACATACGTTATTTAGGCAAAGCATGAGGAACCAATTATAAGGGTCCGAAATCTGAATTTCTGTAGTCACTAACGTCCAAAAGGCCAAATACCATAGCGAGGCAAGGATAAAATCCAAATACAGCAATACGGAACACATAATCCAAAAGAAACCCAAATAATTGTAGTTACAGGCAGGATTGTACATAAGAACCTACATCAACATTGTAACAAACATAATGTAAGGAAAAACGGTGACGTTGCTTCGGATTACCTTGAAAGAGAACCGACGGCACAAGCAACAGAAGCAATAAGTAGGAAATCCAAGAGCAGCAGGAGCACCTTAAATCTGCAACAACATATTAGCTATAATGAACAAGGGAAAACCATAGTAAAGGTTTGACAGGATACGGACTGAATAAGCCAACGACCCGGAAAAAACAAAACAGAACACACATAATTACAAGCCACAAATGACAACTAATATCCAGAGTATTCAAGTTGAACATTGCTGGCCATTCACATCACAAATGAAACCTCAAATGCAACTGCAACCATACATTCCAAAGAGCTGACAAGCCAGACAACAGACAACAGCAGCAGCAACCAAAATGTCATTCTTGAATTTGCAAGTAAGCTGCCACAAAGCTGTTACCTTTCCACAAAGGACTTATGAGCAAGGAATATTCACATACATATCATGAAGACAAAACAAAAATGCCATGCCTACTACAAATTACCAAAGCAAGCCAACAGCCTATGCTCAGCAGGTAATGAATACATAATCAACCACAATGTAGAAGAAACAAGAAAGAGGAGAAGCAAACACACACAACTAAATAAACGAGAGATCCTATTTACGAGGTGCATAAGTCCAGATGAATCGTCCGTTCCAAGAACTTGAGAAACAAAGCATACGGAAAATGGAACACATGTATGAGACACACGAATACGTATTGGAGACAACGAAGCAAACCTCATGAAGAATACAGTGGCAGAGTAATGATTACCCATTTGACAACATGTAATATTCATTCAGACCATCAGGAAATAATTACAAGGGTACAAAATAAAAATTTACGTAGTCATTAAGATCAGGAATGTAAATAACATTGGCAAAGCAAGGACACAATCCAAATGCAGGCAACAAATGAACACATAATCCAAAGGCCGAATGGAAGAAGCATGTATACCACGAACTCTCATGAGGAGCCCAGGTACCATTTTAATCATGAAATGAACAATCAACTATTAGCAACAAGGCTTGAAAACACATGCAGGTAAACCTAGCCTGTTCATTAATAGACAAACCCTGAGACATCAAATACACCATTTACAGTTACCAAGTTACCTCTCTGAAGAGATCTTCAAAAAGAACGATCTAATCCTATCGTACCAACAAACAGTATGCCAGAAACAGACACAGGTATGGAAAAAGGAAAGGAAAACAGGAGAAACGACGCACCTGAAGAAGGTACGAACGTTCCAGAACGAGCAACAAACAGCAATTGAGCAAATCTGTTTAAACAGACAATAATCAAGAGAACAATCAGATGAAACCGCAGAGGGCACCCCAAATACAACATGCAATGCAACATAAGCAAACCAGCAGACAAAAGTGCAGAGAGAAGAAATTCAATAACAGAAAGTGTCAAGAGCAAATCAGGCACAACACAGAAAACCAAATAAGGATTAACCAGCAATACATTCAGAAGGTAAATGGCAGGCTAAACAGTGTATACTCAGTAAACCAAAAAGTAGAATACAACAGCACACAATCAAAACGCAGCCAAGATGACGAACCCAAATAATCAAGACAACAATCAGATTAAACCCAATAGAAAGGGCGAAGAACATGCATTACCTGAGTAGAAGATTCTTCGCAGATGAAGAGCACCAACAAAACAGAAGAAGAAGGAGAACGAAGAACCGATAACCAAATGTAAATGAGACTACATGCAACCAGAAATATACATCATCCGTATCTATCTGAGGTCAGTGGAGAATTTGCTGAATTCTTACTGGAGGACACAGGCGGTGGTGGAAGGCAGTGCAAGAATGCAGGGGTAAACGACGTCGTTTGGCGGAACAAAAAAGAATATTGGGAAACCGGCTAGACGACAAATTTGGTCGTCCAAACATCCGTTTTTAATACTCACTTCTAAGTTAAGATAAAATGTAAAAAAAAAAAGTTCAAATACATTTGGCATCGCAAATTGATGTTTGTAGGTATAGTTCTTCAATCAAATTATTTTTCTGGTTGTTGGAATGGTTGCACTTTGGCTTATGAAATACATCCAAACTAGCCAAATAACCTGTGCATCATGCACGGAAGGGTTAGTTTATAAAACATTTTAACACAATCATAATGCAATACAATAAATTATAGTCCAGAGATATTCAAAGTTTATAAAATATAAAAAACACACGTCTTAAGTCATCATATTACAATCATTGGGTAATAATAAAAGAGACTGAAGTGTTTTTTTAATTGTACATAAAAGATGAACTTGATATCTTATTTTAGTTTATTCTTTGAGATTTATATTATAACATTTTTTTCGCATTGTCAAAAACAACATTTTTTTCACACGGAATTTTTTAACATATAAGGAAAAAAAAATTATAATGTTTTTTTTATAAATAAAGTAAACTTGAATTCACTCGCTTGACTCCTCTCTAAAACAGCAACTAATCAACGCCATATGCTTTATGCTATTAACCTGAGCAACGGCCTTTTGGAATTTGGTGTAGCAATGATAGTATTAGAAAATAATTCTTCTTCCATGATAATAATTCAACCCTAAAATAGGCGAACAATCATGTGTGTAGCAATGATAATATTTGATAATATTTTCTTTTACCATGACATTTGATAATAATTTTTCTTAGTGTGTTCGACTTTTTTTACGAATAGTAAATTGAAAAATTTAATAGCGTTCAGAATCATGTGGTAGAATGATTTATGGTGTATGTGTGTCGTTTTCTTTGTTACTACCTACACATAAATAAGAATACAATGTAATTTGCTGAAAATTAAGACAAAATTAAGATCAATGTAGAATCTACCTTAATACCTGTTATATTTTGAATGCGCATATAGTACACAATTCGGAATGAAATCCGGTATGAAGGTCTCATGCACAACCAAAAGGAGAAATTCATGCGCTAATGATTTTGTGAATACAATAATCATTCCAAAATAGGATGAACATGATGACGTAGTTGAAAAAAATGCTTATGTTACCTGGTGATTTGAAGAGAATGAAGTTCCAAAATAGATGATTTGTGTGGATTGGTGGTGTGTAGGTGTTATTTAAGGGATGTAAAAACTAAAAATCTTCTTTGGCGCAATTATTTTTTTGGTTTGAAAATGGGTCAAAAGGAGTGAATACGATTGCTTGATCTTAGGAAATTAGTCTAAGATATTTATTTTATAATTTTTTTAAGTGATTTGTGTTTTTATTTTTTTATTTTTTGTGAAGAAATAAATGAGAGTAATATCTTTTTGGCGCACTTTTTTTGGTTTCAAAATAGGTCAAAAGGAATAAATGATATGCATTCACATTTTAATTTTTGAAACAATGATTTGTGTTAATCATGCATAAATTACCGTTATTGCCATTTTAATTTGTGAAAGAATGATTTGTGTGAATCACGCATTAAATACGATGCATTAAAATTTTATTTTTTTATCTACGAAAATTAGTGTAATAATAACTCAATAGGTGTATTTATTTTATAATTTTTATGTGATTTGTTTATTTTCTTTGTGAATAAATAAAGAATGATTTGCATGAATCACACATTAAATACCAAGCGTTTTTTAAGTGATTTGTATTTTTTTATTTGTGAAGAAATAAATGGGAGTAATATATTTTTTGGCACACATTTTTTATTCGTTTCAAAATGGGTCAAAAAGAATAAATGAGATGCATTCACATTTTAATTTTTGAAATAATGATTTGTGTGAATGGCTCATTAAATACCTTGCATAAGTATTTTTTTTATTGGCATTTTAATTTGTGAAGGAATGATTTCGGTGAATCAATCATTAAATACGATGCTTCCAATTTTTTTATTGGCATTTTAATTTGTAAAGGAATGATTTGCGTGAATCACGTATTAAATACCATGCATTAATTTTTATTTTTTTTGAGTGGAATTTTTTTTTTCTTTCTAAGAAAGTGAATCGCAATAAAATTTTATGCATTAATACATGGTGTGGGTTTGGGCCGGTAATTAGCGGGTTTGGTGCGGATAATCGGGTAATAAATTTTACACACCTTCGAAAACATATTAATAGATAGACTACAAATGCCTCTTTAGAAGTATTTAAAAAAAGAAAAATACATTTGGCATTTTAATCATTAAATGGTATAAAAGAAGACGATTGAGTGTCTCGTCTGGTGTATAAATAATGATTTTGATATTGTACTACCATCCGGCCAATCCAATATATTTATGTAAGACGTGAAAACATTTGTTGAAAAATTGTTAATACTTGGAAGTAATAAAAACATCATGAATAAATGTGATGCCCCTTTTCAGGTTACAGAGCAAGAGCGGATCTAAATTGAACAAGGAGGCCACGTGGCTCACGTGAGATCAGTGATTTTTCTTAGTATTATAATGATGTAATTTTGTTGTTAAAAAATTTCGTTTTATCATTGAAAAATTAAGTTTTAGGGCTCCGGTGACCCCACATAATTTTTTTTGGATAAAAAATAGGGAATGAGAGAGAATGGCGAAATATTTCATCAATTGAGTAGAAGGACGCTTTTTTGAACTTTTGCATAAAGGACAAAACTATTTATTACTGTCGAAATTCACTTTGTGTTGAAATTCACTGTTTAAATTCACCGACGAAATTATTCGTCGAAATTCACTAATTTTCAAAATTCATCGTCGAAATTCACTAATTTTCGGGATTCACTATCGAAATTCACATCGTCGAAATTCACCGATTTGGGATTCATTCGGGAGATTCACCGATTTTCGGGATTATTTGTTTGTCCTTCTCGCTATAAAAATTATGCAGTTGTCCTTCTCCTATAAAAAATATGTATCTGTCCTGTTACTTAAAAATATTTCAGATTGTGTCCTTATCCCTAATTTTCCATAAAAAATATAGTTTTAGACTACGGTGACGCCACCAGAAAAAATTCCTGGATCTGCCTTCATACGGAGTATTTATCCGGAAAATAACGTCCGTCACGCATATATGTTTTTTGGTTTTGTTTAAAAGAATATATACGTAAGACTTACGCCACCACTATCAGTGATACCATCCATACTAGTCCGCAATGTGATTGATACCATTTTCGGGGAGAAACGCGGGAGCACTGGAAAATTGTCTAGGCTTTCTTCAGGACCTTGACATGGTAGTCTTCGTTACCTATTACATATGTGTTGAGTAGTTAACGTAGAATGATCTAGGACAAGATGTCTCCAGGAAAAGTGTTGGAAATAAAATTTATGTTTTGATGATGATTAATCAGTTATTTTAATTGTTGTTTAACCCCATTGATGAAGTGTCATAACTAGTTGTTATAGTGCAAAGCAAAGAGATGTCTAGAAATCAATGTATAGGATTTAATAGAGTCTGATATTTGTATAAGTTAAATCAGACAAGAACTGTAATAGCTTTAGGATCAGAACTGAGAAAACGAGAAACTGACTTGTTGAACTGAGTTCATAATTGAAGATTAACCAGCTTTGAAAACTGACTAGGAGCACCCCCACTGAAGAACTGAAGAAGGTAAGTTCGCTGAGGGACACAGACTCGGTTGACTTATCTAAAACTGAAGAACTGAGGGTTCAGACTCAGTTATTGAACATTGAAGAACTGAGGGTTCAAACTCAGTTGTGAAGACTTAAGCCGAGACTGTAAATTTAGAATTCAGGAAAGTATGTGATGACCTGAACTGACTTTATGGATCTTGAAAGAAGACCTATATATCATAAGGACAATGATATCTTAGCTGATTTGTGAGTTATGGTGTACTCGGATTAAGTCAATAATAATCAGATGAAAATGGAGTATTTAGTTTTTAAAGAAGAGTAAAAACTCAGTGAAAGCTCTTAAGCTGAAAACTGACTAAGACAAGTTTTCATGCTAAGGTCAAGAAAAACTGAAGGAAAATCAGACCGTTATAAAGCAGGAAATTCTATTGGATACTTAGTAATGTCAGAAAGGACACTGACATTCATCAGAATTGGCAGAACCACCAACGGATGCAAGGATTCAATTTCAAACGTTCAAATCATCTAACCATTGGAGAAACCCCTATAAATAGATTACTTCTATCACAACAAGAAGTGCGGAATTCTAAGAATTGATCTAGAAAAGGGAAAGCAACTAAAGAATTCCTGCTAAGTACTTTATTCCAAGATCAAGAAATCTTCAAGTGTTTAAAAGCATTCAAAGAAAGATCAAGATCGATCATTTGAAGAAAAGCAGAGTTGAGCATATTATACATATCTAGAAGAAGAAGCTCGAATCACAAATTGAATCATAGTTATTGATTCAAGTCTCAACTTTGATTTTATCAAAGGTTTGGATGATGAAACACCAAGAAGGTGTGAAGGATAGTTGAGTGCGATCGGGAAGATTGTGTTTGTGGTGGTGGTGAAGAGGCAATCCAACCCTTCAAGGACGACTGTAGCATGCTTAGTTCAAACAGCAATTCTACCTGTTGAAGACTGAAGTTGGAAGATTGTGAAGCTAGGGATTAGTGAAGGACAATCAGTGTTTAAATTTTCTTTGTGTCTTGTAACTGTAAACTTCAAGAACATAGTGAATTTGGCCTCCTACATCATAGGGGAAGAGATGACTGATAGGATTACACCACCTGGAACCTCTATAATTCCTGTCTTATTTACTTACTTACTTTACGTATTTATTTACTGAGTATAAATTTACTTTGCACTTAATCACACTCAGCAAACACAAGAAACCGAGTTAGCACTACATTGCATTATATTAAGACAAACTGATAAACTCAAGTTTTATTAAAGGCTTAACTTAATCCGCTGCCGATTATCATGAATTAGGGTTTACAAAGTATTCGTAGCCACGGTAAAGACCGTCGAGGGGCTCCGAAGAGCGCAACCTTTTATTCATGATTTCTTCACCATCGATTCATCTAAACATTCATGGGGTAAAATAAACTAACTACCACATAGCAGAACAAATATAAGCAATCAAATCATACTAATCAGAAGGAAAATAACGACAGATCTACATCTAGAAAGACAGAAAATCATACCCTCGAAGATGAGTGCAGATCCTCCTCAGATCGCTCCCTTGGCGTCAAATATGTCGGATTCATGACTAGAACTCATAAAGAAAAAGAACAAAGAGAAATTTTATTGAATATAATTTATTTGTCTTGTGGAAAATTGTACATTGAAATTCGTGGCTGGTGCCACCTATTTATAATGATATAAACCGACTTAGTAACACCTAGATTTACCCCTCGTCCAAGAAAACGCGGTTTGGAAGGTTCTGGATCCCGCGGTTGCAGCGGTGCTTCACGCGGCACCCATGGCATTTTTCTGCTCTGCCGACTTAACTGAAGGTTCTGGAACACCCCAGGTCCGTTTCTTCGTCCAACTCGGTCCATAATCAATCTCTAACACTTGGCCCAATCTTTGTATCCTTAAAATAGTCCAATAATGCCCGAAATAATATCGAATTGGGGAAAATAAACGTTTAATGCAAATTGCTCGACTCATGAACCCGATTTATGACATTCAACTCAAATGGCTCATATAAATGGTCGAAAACTACAACTTTTAGCTTAGAATGGGTGAAATGATGATGCCATAAGGTGTATCATTTTGAGCGTCATCAACTACCCCCTCCAGTATTTCGCTCGTCCTCGGCGAGTAATATCAAGCGGAATGTACTGTAAGAGCAATCCCCATCAATTACAACACATTCGGTCAAGATTTTAGGCGAGAACATGCAACATGTGACAATCCATATGCTTCCCATTAATCAATACTCCCAATGCATCAATGTGTCGTGTGATGAATCTTTAATGATATTGTATCGTGAAAAGAATGAAGTTATAGCGACCCCACAACCTCAACTTGATAGTGTGCACACTCGCTCCTCTTGCTTTGAGACACGTGCAATCAACATGAAACCTTACATTGGCCGGGCGGACTTGGGGACCGAGTTTTACTCATTATCCTCATTTGTTTCTTTTTTATGTGAGGGTCATACGCTTTTTGCTACGATTTCGCTTCCTTCACTGCCTTTATTATTTCTTTTATTATTTTTTTCTTCTTTTCTTTTTTTCTTTTTCTTTTATTTTTTATGCAATAGCCGTGCGTTTTACGCTCCATCACCTTCGCTTGGCAGATTTCTCACTTTTTTTTCTCTCTTTCACTCGCAAGCCCGTTTTGTCCCGTTTTAACTTTTGTGGCATCATGATTGCTATCATCATCCGACAACAATTGGTTAAAGTATATCCACTGACATGTATCAATTCCTAGTCTAAAATAACTCTTCATCTTACCCAATTACATCACACTTAGATTATGTGCTAAAAAATTGAGTGAAATCGGCAAAATACCAATTAATAAGTTACTACTTCATGCAACATAACACATATCCAAGCTGGGAATCATACAACACTTTACCTCAGTAGGGTACCCCCACGCCAATGGCCAGGTCGAGCAAACCAACAGAAAAATAAAGACGGGATTAAGAAAGAGGCTGGAAGATGGAGAAAATTGGGTTGAACATTTACCCAACATCATTTAGGCCTATAGGACCACACCGAATTCAGCAACCGGAGAAACCCCTTCTCCTTAAAATATTGATGTGAATTCGTTATCCCTACAGAGATTGGACTCCCATCCCTGAGGTCGGAGCTATACCCTCAGGTTGATCAAGAGAGCGAGCTAAGACATGCAAATGATGACATTGAGGAAAAGCGAGATGTAGCCCTCATCAGGATGGAAAAATACAAACATCAACTCTCTCGGTATTACAATTCCAAGGTAAAACACACATACTTCAAGGTAGGTGACTTGGTCTTGAGAAAGAATGAAGTCAGCCATCAAGGGCCCCAATGGAAACTAGACCGAACAAGGAAAGACCCTATAAGGTGGTGAAGGTGCATGGAAAAGGCGCTTATCAACAAGCGAGACGCGCAAATGGTCGAACTATTCCCAGAAGTTGGAACACTAATAATCTAAGTAAATACTATGCCTAAGCAGGTTCTGAATTTAGTATTGATTAGTTTGAATATATTGTATTCAGTACTCAAATAGAAGTTTCTTCATTTGTTATTATGTTTACATTAAACATGAATAACAACATGGTTGACGTGGCAGCTTCTAATTGGGTGGACTTCATGGTAACTGATATAAGTCAACTAGATGATATATTTCATGATGTCTTATCCCTATTTCTCATGCGTTTATTGATGTTTTCATATCAATTAAAGCCATTATTTGCTTAGTTTCATCCAAATAATTAGATAGTAATTATTATATTAAATATCATATTTTGATAGGTTTTGTACCGGTTATAGTAACCAGAGCATTGTGTCGGGCTTACACTTGGTATTTTGATGATTTATTGTAGGATTATAGGTTGGCCAAGACCCTAAGTGATGACATATGTTGAGCATAGACACGTCTTTTGAGGGCTGGAAGAGTAAGCCGGAAGCTTACGAATTCAAACGGATCATTTATCTTTTATGTTCCTACCGTAGTACATATCCAACGGACATTTTACTCCCCTTAGAGGCATTTTCTATAGAAGACTTCTTCATGAGAGTTGTAGATCAAGAAACGAGCATACGAACGCATTTTGAATCACATCAATCGGAGCTCTACAACTCAAGTTATGGCCATTTTTATGAATTGCTGGGAAGGGCAGGTTCAGACCGAGAATTTCCCGGTTCATACCGAAAGTGCAAAGGAAAAACCAGAGAGTTCGGCAGAAAGGCCGGTTCAGACCGAGAAATTCCCTGTCTAGACCGGACGTCGTAGAAAATCATATTTTCAGCTTTTTAAACCTTATTTTGGATCTATTTTTTACTCATCTTTCATTCTATCTTCTTCCTCCCCTCTTGAAGAGCTTGAAGACAACTTTTCAAGGGCTCTTCTAGCCCAACCTTAGCAAGATTTTAGTCATTAATTCTATTTGTAATCTTAGAAGACTTCATCTTTAAATCTTTTGGAGTTGATTTTGTGAAGAAATTTCATCCCTTTTGGTGTAATTCCTCCATGGAAGAACCTTGAAGAGTCAATGCAATTATTATCTTTTGAAGTTGTTGAAATCTTATGGTTAAATTCTTCTCTTATTATTTCTAGTTTTATGTTCATATCTATGAAGTTCTTAAGTGAAAATTTGACTTTCATAACTATGGGAGGCTAATCTTTTGCTAGCAGGGATGATGACTTTGTGATAGATTTTTATCTCTATTAGTTGATTGGGAATGTTAGTTCATATATTTCATAGCTTCATGGGTTTTTGTTATCTTTTCTTATTTTCATTGTATTGCTTGTTTGTGTTGGATTGATCACCTAGCACATACACACACACACACTTAGTTGAGACCGAAAGGAGATGCTTGGTGTGGGAGAAGGGATAGGAGAACCGGAAGGAAAAATTGACCTTAATTAGAATTCAATTTCTTATCCGGGGGTTATTGTTCATTCATTGCACTCAAGAACTTAACCATGTTGAATCATTAGGTCTAGGGTTCTTAGACCAACGAGGAGGCATAGAGTAATTCCGTACACTCGTATGAGGGGAAATTACTAGCTTAGGAGTGTACCGATAACACACACTTGAGCACTTTTGGAAGGTTGGTAGGTAGTTCATTCCCATGACGCTAGTAAAGATTGACTTGATCATTGCATTGTCTTGGCTAGACATTTTATCACCCTTTTTAGTAGTAGTTTTCTAGAAACATTACTTTCTTGTTTATTGCGACTAAGATCAAGATAATAGTAGCTTTTTGGTGTTCAGCCTCACAATTCTCGTGGATAAGACTTTGACCACTAGACTAGACTACAATTGACCCGATACACTGCCGGTAAGATTGGACATCTAGTTTTAGCCGATCAAGTTTTTTGGCACCGTTGCCGGGGATTGTGTAACGATTGATACTTATACTAGCTTAAAATTATTGAGATTAAGTCAATCTTTTCTAATCTTTTCTATTTTGTTTTTGGTGCTTACCTCTTTGGTAAGTTACCAAGTGTTATTTGATTGTGTTCTTGTTGTTTCTCTCTTGTAGTGGATGAACCATTCTCATCGAGGAAAGGCACCCGACACTCCCATCATTCCGGATATCAATACGTATATTAAGGATTTGGTTAAAAAGAAGAAAGGTAGTCAAGCTCGTCGTAGTTTGGAACTTGGTGAAGAATCTTCCCAAGGATCATCTAATCAAGAAGTAGAGATGGATGAGAATCTTGATAATGCACAAGGAGGGCAAGAATACAATAATCCCTAAGGCCATGAACAAAATCCCGAAAATCCAAATCCACCAAAAAACAACAATCCACCACCACCAAATCCTCCACTTCCACCATGCAACAATAACCAAAACTAGAATCAAAACAACCGGAACAACAACAATCCTCCAAATCCAAGACCCATTTGTGATCTGATGTATACCTTGGACCCTTAACAATTAAATTGTCAAGAACCCTAAGTAATAAAATGAATAACCACGTATATATCCCAAAATGAAAATAAAAATAGAATAAGATGAAGGAAAATACTTGAGCAAAAGTAGTTTAACTCAAGGATGAGACTAGAAGAACCAATGGCTATGAAAGCCAAGACCCTTCTAATGATCCTTAATTCAAAGACTACAATGAAACACTTTAAGCTATGCTCACAAACTTAAAATGCAATTAACAAAAGTTGTAAAACTCTAAGAGAAAAACTGTCAATATAATTATAATTCAAGGTGAAAAATACATATGGTGTGCCCCTGGTGTGCCCCTCCTTTTATAGGCCAAGGACGTTGACATTTTATTTTCTAGAAAATGAAAATAAAATAAGAAAATATAAAATAAAAATGAACCTAGACAACTCCTAAGTCTAGGTGAAATAGAGAAAAAGATAATTCCAAAAATAAAAAAGATCTTGAAATCACAAATTAGTAAATAATCACCCAATCAGATTGATTGATTATCTACCAAAAATAAGATGAAGATTTAAGGGAACCCTAAACCCTAATGGACACCTCATGCATGAACTTTTAAGTGTAGAGGGCCTTATTGGACTCTTATAATATGATAAGAAATAATAAAATACAAATTACAAGCCCAAGAACTTGTAAAAGTAGGCTAAGTTGTGCCAAACCCATATTATAGCCCATTGTGCTTGAAACATGTGTTATGTTCACTCCAGCTGCTCTAGCATAGCCCAATCATCATTTTAAACCTCTCGAGTTTGGATTATATTCACCAATAGTGGCTCTTCTTCTACTATTGATGCCATTATATGCAACTCAACAACAAGTGTATTTAATGCTTCTTTCATCATTTTGGCTTGAAATCTGGTCACTGGTCCATCTATTATCTTCAATGGATCCTTTGTAAGCTCCTTGGATGGTCCTCCATCATCCCCTCCCTCTTGAAAAGGATTTGTCCTCAAATCTCCTGCATCAAATGGGGTTAAGTCTTAAACATTAAAAGTAGCACTTACATTGTATTCACCAGGTTGATCCAGCTTGTAGGCATTATTATTCACTTTTGCAACAACTTGAAATGGTCCATCTCCTCTGGGTTGCAACTTGGATCTCCATTTAATAGGAAATCTATCCCTTCGAATATGTAACCAAACCCAATCACCGGGTTCAAATAAAACCTCTTTCCTTCCCTTGTTGTGCTGTTTGGAGTAAATCTGAGTCAGTTTCTCAATATTAGCTTTAACGTTTTTATGCAATTCTTTAATAGACTCAGTCTTCTTTTTCCCATCCAAGCTTTCTTTTTCTTCACAAGGTATGGGGATTAAATCAAGAGGGCTCAATGGATTAAAGCCATGCACTACTTCAAATGGTGAAAATTTAGTTTCACTATGCGGGACTCTGTTATACCCAAACTCAACAAAAGGAAAACAATTTTCCCAATTTTTAAGGTTCTTCTGCATTATTGAACGAAGTAATTGTCCTAAATTCCTATTAACCACTTCAGTTTGACCATCAGTTTGGGGGTGACAAATAGTAGAAAATCGTAATTTAGTACCTAACTTACTCCATAAAACTATCCAAAAGTGACTCAAAAATTTCACATCACGATCACTCACAATAGTACGTGGAACTCCATGCAAACGCACAAGTTCTTTAAAGAATTAAATTAGCAATATATGTCGCATCATTTGTTTTGGTGTAAGCAATAAAGTGTGCCATCTTCAAAAATCTATCCACTACCAAAAAGACCGAATCCTTACCACTTTTAGACCGTGGTAAACCAAGAACAAATTCCATAGAGATATCTATCCAAGGTTCATTAGGAATTGGGAGTGGTTGATACAAACCATGAGGCTGGGTTTTGGATTTAGCATGTTTACATGTAATGCAATGATCACAAATTCTATTAACATCCACATGCATATTAGGCCAATAAAAATGTTTTTTAGGACTTCTAACGTTTTATTCATCCCAAAATGACCCATTAAACCTCCCCCGTGAGCTTCACTTACCAACAATTCTCTTATTGAACATTTAGGTATGCAAACTTGTTTACCACGAAAAAGATAACCATCATGCCTATAAAAATCTTTAAAACCAGATTGCTCACATGCAGCATGTATAGAAGCAAAGTCAACATCATTATGATACAATTCCTTAATCATTTCAAACCCAAGCAGTTTAGAATCTAAAGTACTGATTAAAGTATACCTACGAGATAATGCATCAGCTACTTTATTTCCTATACCACATTTATTCTGGATAACATAAGGAAATGTTTCAATAAATTCTACCCAGTTCATATGCCTCTTATTTAACTTCCCTTGACCCTTAAGGTGTTGAAATAGTGTCCTAAACCCAATCGGGTTGGACCGGATCCGACCGGGTCGGATCATTTCTACTATTTCTTTATGTTTATACATATATAAAATGGCTTTTCAGTTGTCATATATATGTTCTTTTAAAGAACCAATTATGAATTGTTATATGATAACGTCCTTAGTATTAAAATGTGATAGAGAAACCATGATAGGCGATTATGGTTGATGAGATACTTAAATGTCTGATACTTAAATAAGTTTGATACTTAAATGTCTCTAGGCGGATGTACTATTAAACAGGGCATTGATAGTATAAACAGGCTAGCACGTATAAGATGTCTTATGTCTTTAAGGCAGGGATAGATCTCGTCTATCGAAGTGTAGAGACACTTGGACTGTACGTGGACGTTTATTAGAGAATGCATACGTTAGACTGACCCACTTAGAGAATGCGGTTGTGTAATTATCCTTAAGACCGGAGTCTTCATGGCATCACGGTGTGGATTGTCATGCTTTGACACTATTGAGGTTTCCCCTAGACACGGGGCGATCATGCGGTAGTGATTGGGTGTAATCTGAAGCATGCGGAGTATACATGATTGGTCATCCGGGAATCGCGTATCCTATGATTGGGATCTATTGGTCCCTTGAAAAGGCTTTAGTTAAGTTTAGAGGGGGGGTGAATAAACTTAACACTTAAAAAATTTGGAGTTAACAAACTCAAGAACTTCAATGATCTATTGGACTAGTCGATAGTCTCGACCGTTGAGTTTTCTTGTATTTGTTGTTGCAATGAATATATTTAAATTAAGCCTTATTACTTGTTGTTAAAATATGATACCAAGTATTAGATACTCAGTAGTGTATGTATGTGACTCAGTTGTTAGATTCAGTAGGTTGATGTGCTAAATATACTAAGTGCAGAATATAGATGCAGAAAGTAAGTAGGCAATTTTTATAGTGGTTCCAGGTGGTGTAATCCTGTAGTCCACTCTTATCCTGTGATGTTGGAGGTAATTCACTAGAGATTCTTGAGGTAGCTATTACAAAAATCCCCAAGTTGCTTGTCCTTCACCAATAACTATGGCTTCATAACCGAACACTTGGAGCAGGTAGGATTCTTTGCTCCAAAGTCTTCCACTGGTCCTTGAAGGGTAGGATTGCCTCTTCACCACTCCACCACAAACAACGATCCTTGACACAAATATGCTTCACTTGTCTTCAAGAGATTCCTTGTAAAAGAAAGATTGAATCAAGTAAGTGATTGACTTTCAAAGCAGACTTGAACAGGATGATATGATCGGCTTGAGGTCTTCAAGTGTGTAAACTTGATGTAGCTTGAAAGCAGTTACATTTGAAGAATTTTCTTTGGATCGGTAGCTTTAAGCTCAATAGGGTGGCGACAGGTGAATTCTTGATAAGAATCTGAAGCTCAAGATTATACTTTGTTTTTCTCTCAAAAATCATCATCTGTATCTGAATTAAGAGTCCTCTATTTATAGGTAGGAATCCTTATGACTTATGTTTGAAATTCAAACATAGCCGTTTCAGATTTGTCCTATTTGACTTGCTTTCTATCTTTGTTCATATCGATAATCTTTGTCGAATGCTTTTCACGATTCTGATCATCCACCCTTTTTGGTTAAAGCTCTGTTTCTTTCCAACGTCCATTTCATCTTAACCATTGATTTGTTTGATAAAATCAGAGGTTGTTAGTTGTCCCTTTCTTTGTAATCTTCCAATGTAACCTTTAAATAATTCGGAATATATATATCAATGAGTTCACGAGGGTATTAGTCTCTTTGAAATATATATATAAGTCAAACCAATCCAAGTTGTTGTGTTTATTAAAACACTTGGTGACTTTTCTTATATCTAACTTTTTATTATGAAGTTAGATTACACCATTTTGAATATAACTAAGTTCCAATCACCACTTAACTTGTGGAACTTAGATCTTGTACACAAGGTATATGTAATCAGTTTAGGTCATCACTGACTTCCCTAAATTTTGATTCCATATCCTTGACTTTAAGTACTAAGTTTGATCCTTTAGCCTTCAATAACTGAGTTTGAACCCTCAGCCTTGGTCTTGAAGAGAGTTCTATACTAGTCTCATGACCTATGTACCCCTCTTGATCTAGGCAGTCTGCTTGATAATAGTCGGTGACCGATTCTGATGCTTGTTTGATCAAACCTATACAAAGATCAACTCTAATAAACCTATACATTTGATCTAGACATCTTTTTGCCTTTGCTCTATAACAGCTAGTCTGGCACTCATCACTAAAACTTAAAATAAGTCCAACAATTTCCCCATTTTTGGTGATGATGCCAATACCCTCCTTACAGCAAAGCAAAAAGATTAAAAACAAAAACAGAACAAATATAGTCATTTCTCATTATAATCAGTTGTTTAAAAGTATTACAGTCTAGATTCAGCAAAAGTAAATGCATGTGTAAGTATGCTGATCTAGTGTCTTCTTTCTCTTTCTTCTCTTTCCTTTTCTTGCTGCTCAGAATAAGCTCTTATCTCTCTAACCATTTCTCTCATCCATTCATTTTCAATAAGAGAGAAATCAATGTGAGGATTCACTTCTTTCCACCATTTGCATGCCTCGGGTAGAGTAAGGTTGATCTGATGTACTCTAAAGCCTAAACGCGTGTATACTTCTTTGAATTCCTTCTGTGATTCCTTTGCATTGGTGGTAGGAAGACTTCTTCCACCTCTGCCACCTCTTCCACCCCTTCCACATCTATGTGCAACTCTTAAGGCTTTAACCCTTGCTTCCCAAAACTTGAGTCCTAGAAAAGAATTTAGTCCCTCATGGAAACCCTTGTCATGGTAAGGACTTCTCTTGTTGTTGTACAGCTTCTTATATTCTCTGAGAAGATCATCAGTGAGTGGAAGTCTGCCAGGTGCAGGTTCTCTGAAAGCATTGGTGTCAGCTTCCCATCTTTTCTTATCAAAAATCCTAGCAACCTCTTTTGCTACTGCTGTTTGGCTCTCTTCCCCCTTATTGAAATCATCAACAAAACGGGACAGCAGGCCATGAACACTCTCATGGGTGATTACTAGATTGTTCAGTTGACCCTCCATAATTTATGTTCTGGTGTCAACTGCAGTAATCCTTTCTTGCATGGTTTGTTCCAGTAGATTGATCCTCTCAGTGAACTTAGGATCTAATCCAGCAGGTTGAAGTGTTCAGCGATCTAGGCCTCGGTGAGCTTGGGTGCCTCGGCAAGTTTATCAAGTTTCTAGTGTATGGCTTCAAGTTGATCTTTCAGAAACTTCTCCTTCATTGTATTTCCTTGTCTGATCCCCTTTACATCAAGAGCAAGGTCAGCAAGAGCATACTGAGTGGAGGTAATATTGGAGGTAACTGTTTCTGTAGTCCTCCCTTTATTTTCCACTAAATTCATCAAATCTTCAAACCTCTACTCTTGCTGTCGGTTGAGTTCTTAACCTTGTAATGTTATTTACGGCGAGTCCTCAACTCATCCAAAATCTCTGCTTTGGTACTCCACCGGCCATTCCCTCAAGCCATATGTCCAAAGACCTCATCACCAGGCTCTTCAACATTGTATTGTGCCCTTAGTCTGCTGACAACCATGGCTCTACTCATGTCCCTTCCAGCAGGGGCAGGTCCTTCTTCAATCATAGCACCAAGAATTTCTTCCATTATAGGATCTTGTGTAGGTTCCTCAAAGATAGGTACAAATGCCTGTTGTGGTTCATCAGCAATATGTTCTTCTTCAGGCACTTGAAACTCCTCATCACTGTAGTCATATTCCAGCAGCTATTCATCTTCATCAATAACAGCAGTCTGCTGACCATCTTTCCCTACAGTGGACTTTTCTCCAACAGGCTCCACTACAGCAGCCTGTTCTTCAACTACAACAGGGGTTTTCTCCAAACCCATAGATAGTTCCAACCTATGTCCAGGTGTTGTCTGATCCTCAACAACTTGTACCTCCTGTTCCAACCTTTGTTCAGGTGTTGTCTGATCCTCAGCAGCCTGAACCTCCTCAACAATCAGTGGTGATCCTTCAAATCCCATCACCATATCCAATCTTTGTGCTACCACTGTTTGTTCCTCAGTGATCAGTATTCTCTGTACAAGAATTGCAGGGAATTCAGCCATATTATCTCTTTGAAATTCCCTAACATCAGCAATCCTTCATAGAAAATTGGCGGTTTTGGATAGAGTATCCCGAGTATCAATCGGTCTTGATATTGAGTGAATCCTCGGAGGCGATATCGAGTTCACTATGATCGATAACCTCTCATCATCCAAATCTTCAGTCTGCTGATCTTCAGTAAGTGCAGCAGATTCTTCAATGAAGACATTATCTATCTCTCCAACCACCCTGTTTGCACCAACATGTATTCCCTCATTGATTTGTGCCTCCAGATCATCCATGGTAAGATCCTCCAGATCCTCCTTCATTTGACTAGTCTGCTGGCCCTCAGCAGACCTACCAGTATCAGTGGACTGTTGTATATTTGGTTCATTAATCAAAGCAGTCCCACTGATTTCTCCTGGACCAGAGGGATGATCATCACCAAAGTCAGATGATGATGAGTCATCACTTTCTGATTCATCTCTGGGATCTCTGAACTTGATACTCTCTTCCTTCTTTTGCTCATCAAAAAGATCCATCAATCTTGATTCTAACAAAGAGGTATCAACCAGATCCAACAAACTTTCCACTCCCAACTTCTCAAAAGCCCATTCCTCAAAATTTGTCATTGGTTCTGCAGCTGGCTTTTATCTTTTATAGAACCCAAACTTCCATTGAATGTAGTTTGCAACCAGTAGGAGTTTAGGATCAACATATCCTTCTTTCTTCTTTTTCCCCTTCCTTTAAAATGGCATGGTTGGCCTTTTGGGAGCAGTTTGAGTACCTTGCTGACCTCAAAAGGTCTCAACAAGTAAGTTAAGAGTTTCTTCCACAGATGCTTCTAGGTCAGTAGGTTCTTCAGGTTGAACATTTGTACCTACCACCTCCATCTGCTCTACACTGGGTTCCCCCTGACTTACATGCTCATCTGCAAGGTTAGCAGCAGACTGCTCTTCCCCCTGAACTATTGCAGAACTTGCAGGGTCTTGTACCAATGTTTCAACTTCCACAGCAGGTGCAGACTCAATAGTTTGATGTGGTTCTTCAACAAGTTGCTCAACAACAACCTGTGCAGCTTCAGTAGGCTCAGCAGCCTTTAAAGGAAAGGATTCAACAATTTCTTCAGCAGGCTCAGGTTCAGCAATCTGCTGTGATTCTCCAGTAGGTTGCTCAACAACAACCACTACTATCTCAGTAGGCTTAATAGTTGTTAGGGGCTTAGCTTCAATAGCCTCTTCTTCTTACGCACTCATCACTAAAACTTAAAATAAGTCCAACAGGATCGAATATCCGAAATGGCCTTCTTATAAGGAATGTCTAGCTCTCGTGAATCTTTGCAAAGTGGGAGTAAATGAGTTACTTCGAGACAGCATGATATCCAGATTATAAGATACGGACGTTAATGTTTGACACTCGACATACGACGGTATGGATATTATTACAGCGATAGGATTGTAAGTTACACGGTAACTGTTTCACATGAAATGTAGTAGTCATTGCATTTGACTCTTCCGATGATTGGGGATCACGATGTGTTGCTAGACGTTATCCCGTGATCGTTAGGTATGAAGGACATTTTAGTAAATTGCACTTTGTGCTTACAACCAACATATTCGGAAGCCTATCGGGTCACACACATATGAACATCTAGCCGGATTAAAATGTGGTTATAGTTGATGACCAAATAAGGAAAGAATTTATCTCGTACTATAAAGGTTATAGTGGTAAATTAATATGGTGGTATTTATTTATTGTGAATAAATATAATACAAGATATTAATTATGTTGATTAATTAAATATACACATAATTTATGTGTAGGTTGAAATAATATATATATATATATATATATATATATATATATATATATATATATATATATATATATATATATATATGATATACATGTATTTTGCAAATTAATTGATCATAGTATTATATTAATTAAAAATATTTGGAAGCCAATATTTGGCTATATGGTATACATTGAAGTGTATAAGATACACTTGGATTGTGTACAATTTAATTAATGGTATTACCATATATTAATATTAGATATTAATATATATATATATATATATATATATATATATATATATATATATATATATATATAGCCATTACAAGTGTGAACATGTATATCTTATATATATATACAACATATATATAGCTATATATATATATATATATATATATATATATATATATATATATATATATATATTAGCTAGCATGTGTGTGTTGTACATATATATAAGATATACATGTTCACACTTGTAATGGCTATATATTTATATAGATTTATTTGTGTAATATATATATATATGTGATATATACACATGTGTAAATTGATTTATGGTAATATAATAAAAATAGTCAATATTAGATATTGACAATATCTTGGAAATATTCAATATAAGATATTGACAATATCCTAGATTTATTTAATATAAGATATTATAATAAATGAGATAAATCAATCAATTATATTTTTCTTATTTTATTGGGAAAAAGGTTTTCTTCTCCTCCACTCATATTTGGGGCGCCACTTTGCCTATAAAAAGGAAGTGGGTGTCAAGCTCTTTTGTACATCACAATTCCAAGAACTAATAGTTCTTGTGAAAAATAGAGAGCGTCCTATAGAGAGTTGGAGAGAGGGGAAAAGGGCCGGTCTAGCAACCGGATTTTTCCAATAGAAATCCATGATGAGATTCCGGTGGGCTGTTCGTGTGGACTAGCTGTAGAGTCCGAACACTTGGGCGGCTCTATGCAGAACTACTCTCCTTAGACGGTCAAAGCGTCGATCTTTTGGATCAACCAAGGTAACCACCGTCTACTAGCTTATTTGTTTATTGCTTAAACGAAGTCGATCTTGGTTAAAATGAAATAAAATTTTAAATTCATTGCATTCGCGTAGATTTCTAGCTTTGGTATAAGAGAGCTTCGAGCTTAAGCAATAAGCATGTTATTTTGCGTAGTTAATTTTATCGTTTTAAATCACGTAATTAAAAGATGAAAGATTTTTTATTCGTAAAAGTGATACATGAAAAGAAAAAGAAAAAAAACGGGATCGGGTGGTGCTCGGCGATCGGCGGTGGCGGCACCGGGCGGGCGGCGGCGGCGGCGGGCAGGCTTTCTTTGCCGGCGATCGATTGACCGGTCAATGCTGGCGGATCTCCAAATTTTTGTTTTGTGTATTTTGTGATTCAATATGGTTCATAGTTATGATTGGTAATTCATCCTTTGTTTAGTTGTTTCATGTGGCTAATCAATGGTTCAAATAGTTTGAGTCATTGGGATGGCACATGGCATTAAAATAATAATGACTTTTCCAAACTTTCTTTGGAATAGGCCTAGACCCTTTCCAAATATTTGATTTGGGAAAAGGCTTAGGCCTAGGCTACTTCCAAAATTTTGATTTTGGAAAGTGGCCAGCCTAAACCAAAATTATTTGGCCTTTCCAAATATTTGATTTGGAATAGGCCTAGGCCCTTTTCAGATATTTGATTTGTAAAAGGCCTAGGCCTAGGCCACTTCCAAAATTTTGATTGTGGAAAATGGCCAGGCCTAAACCAAATTTGGTTTAGGAAGATGTCTTTTGGTTTAGGAAACCAAAGGCATCCCTTTTGATTACGAATCAAAATGAAAGAAACAAAATAGACATAATTTTAATTTTGATTTATTTTTTGAATATTTCAAATTAATTAAAATTAAAATTAAAATCGTTTAAAATTAATCGTTAATTTTATTTGGATTAAAATAATTTAATTAATTAAATGTTAATTAGTTAATTGATTGGATAAAATTATTTAATAGATTAAATGTTAATTGATTAATTAAGACGCAAGTAGTTAAATGTTAATTTATCTTTTTCATAAGATGTTATTGTATGGATTAGATATAGTAGATATAATATGATTATATGGACCCCGATTGATCATGGACTCAACCGATTGGATAGATATGAATGATTTAATTTTCCTATTGGTTTTAAAAATTGTCCTAGGCCGTTATGAAGAACGTGACCTAGTTTATTTTCTGTATTTATCCCATTCCCGTTAGCTCCCCCCCGTTTGTGGCGGGTGTATTTATTTTATTAGATAGAATTAAATGTAACAAGAATAGAGCAGAAGATGAAGACCAAAGAAAGACGAAAATAAAGATCCCATTGGAGAATGGAGCATTAAAGATCATATTGGCGGTTGCAGCTACCTTTAGATTGTGACCCGCGGTTTCGTCAGTTTGTATTCGAAACCTCACCTAGGAAAAGTCCATGATCATACTGGTTATTTTACGCATTTATTTATTTTGTGCTTGTATTTATTTTATATGATACGATAGATGCATGACTAGGCACAATCTAGATGAATGTGTATGATGTATGTCTATAGAGATAGATATACTCGATGAGACCATAATTAAAATTAATTAAGTGAATTAATTTACATAAATACTTCCACCTCAAAAGAATCAAGTTGAAATTGCCTCCCCATATTATAATGACGGTGAAGAGCCCTTGTTTGGATCCAACTCATCAGCCAAAGCAGGGGGTTGACCTACCTCGGGTATATCGTCATTATCGAGATATGATCGTATGAGATCTCACGAATATTGGGGTTATGACTTGACTAAGAATTCTCTCGGCCACCAGCCAAAGCGGGGTCGTTTGGATTTTAGAGGCAAGGGTTTGACTACTTCATAAGATGAAAATTATCAAAGATTTGACTAGTCAAACAACAAGAGTCGTATAAGATACGATTGACAAAGGGTTGTTGTCTACCTATTAGACTATTTTCGGCCCACCAGCCAAAGCGGGGGTTGCGGTAGTTTAGTGGGATCTTGTCCACTAAAGAAATTAATAATTCTTGAAAGTTAATTGTGAGTAGTTGACTAGTGGGAGCAAAATCATAAACCAAAAGACCATTTTTGATTTTGCGTGTATAAACAACAACACTCTTTTATCTTTATTTTTGGGTTATAGTTTTAGCAAACTTTATATTTATGTTTTTTATTCTCGATTAGTAAAACCAAATTATGACTGTTACCTTTTGAGAAACGTTCTCAAATATGGTTAAGCAATTTTAATCCTTTTAATATAAGAAGTGACACGAGCAATCCCGTTATAGTAGTTGGAGACAAGGAGACTACATATTTGATGGAGTACTCCAATACTTTAATTATTAATGAAAAACGGTAGCTCATGACATTGGATACGATCCAATATGATCATTCAGTCATATGATGACAATTAATTAAAGCGTTGGATAAGAATGGCCACATCTAATTTTGGAAAGGTTGTTTTCAAAATTATAAGATTTAAGTATCGACTTAATTCTATCATTGCTTAAAGGTTAATTAAAGTCAATGTTTTGAATACGATTCAAAAGGTTGAATAAACTATTTAATAAACTTTAGATTTTCTTTATGAAAGGAAATTAAAGACATGGCTCTTGTGATCTTTCTAAAGTCTTATGAAGACTACAATAAGAAACATTTTTAAGTGCTTAAAGGAATAAAAGGGAAGATTAGGGCATGTGCTTAAATAGAGAACTTATTGAAGTTTCTATTCTAGGCAAGTGAGTTGAGATAAATCTATGTAAGTTCAAGTCAACTCTTAGATATATGATATCTTGCGAGTGTGATTAAATTAGAAAGATTAAATGCAAATATGGAAGGTGAAGCAAAGCGTTGTGACACTTACCATAATGCGGATCTAGTAAAGCTGATAAGGAACTAAATAAATATTGTTATGTTCGGTTCTTATGAAGAACATACTTTCGATTATTTGTTAGGATTTAGTAAGCATATTCAATTGTAAAGAATAAATGTTATTCCGATAAAGATGAAAGGTCACTGAATCTAACATACTAGATTATTATCACTATATAGTTGATATAGGTGATGAGATCTCAACTAAATATTTGTATCATTTGTTATCCTTGATATTTGTATTTGTTCTAGATGTCGACTCTGGAAGGAAGAAACGTATAATCAAATGTCATTCAGATGATGTCTGAACCATGTGATTATGAATCATGTGGTTTATACGTATCTTATCTAAAGATGACTAAAATACCCTTTTATGAAAAGGTTGTAAAATCTAGAAAAATTGTCTAAAGCCTAAACATATGATGTTTGTTGGCTTGTGACAATTAATGCCACAAATAATTGTTTATTAGTCTCTACGACTATTTTTAGAAATAGTCAAGTGTACTCAGTGAAGAGCATAATTCGGAAAGCCTGAAAAGTTTGAGCTAGTACGAATATGAGATTGATGAGCTACATAGGAATTAATCTTCAATTGGATTGAAGTAATTAATACCTGAAGGGTGTTTCAAAAGTCGTCTAAAAGGAATAATATTCTCCCTTGAATGATACCATCTTTGGGATACACAATTAGATTGTGTTCCTAAAATGGAAACAACACTTTATATGATAAATGTGTGACGCAAGCCATGCGAAGTATCCCTTACCCGTTTCGGGATAGTGCCCTTATACTTAACCAAGTTCCAAAGAATAAAGGTTGAATAAATTCCATATTAGATATGGAAAGGGATAATGTGGAATAATCATAACCGATGATTTGAAGTTGTCATAGGCAAAGTCAGAAAGGCTTGGAGTCTAGTACGACATATGCAACTTTGTGGAATATCTTAGCAAGTACGCTAGATATTATTTACTTATCCGCGGAGCAAAATGTTTGTCTAAAAACAAACAGTCTTCTAGAGGAAGTGTTTCTTCCAAAAGAAACAGTGGGAGTAAGTTAGATCTCAAAAGAGTTTGAGAACCACAAAGATATATTCAACCATTGGAACATGAGCAGACGCCACATAGCGATGAGGTGTTAACACTGCTCAATGCAAACAAAAGTTCTGTAAGTTTGTGGATAACCTCAAGCCTGAAAGGGCTGCTGGTGTGTTCATCTTGAAGAATGAATATCTCACGACTTATGAAAGAATGTTTGAAAGGCAAGTTTGAGAGATATGGACAGGAGCCATAATATCTGAATTAGGTTCCATCAGTGACAACCAGGTTATGAACCTAGTTTGTCTTACCTAGAGGGAATGTCCCTGTAAGGCTTAGCCCAGTTCTATTCAGACTATGCTTGTTATAACCTCGTATCATGGCTATATGATAGTGTTGAAGACGTTGGGAAAACAACTCGATGTTCATAGAGCGATAACATGATATGTGAGCCCACGAGATTCATTTATGGACTCAAACAAGTTTCTCTAGACGATTTCTTTGTTTGATAATCAAATGAGTTTGATTTAGTCAAAAGAAGGATATGCCCAATGGGCAAGATGGATAGTGGGAGTGTGTTACGATTTTTGAGTAAGGTATTAAATATCTCTCTCAGGAATTGCCACCCCATGTCACAGTCAATTAATGTTTGGTAGTTCAAGGTCTTTACGAAAGCACTTGGATTAGCAGTTCTTATTTTAAAATAAGAATCTATAGTGATAGATTTAAGCGATGTTAGATTATAGTTTACCTATATAGATGTGATGCTAAAAGAGTTTAGAATAGGTCGATGACGAGGGGATCTTGATAGTCGGTGTTCTCGAGATCTATCTATGTTAGGACGTTGGTCCTAAAGATAAGGTGAAAGATGATGTTTATGGAAGGTTTCCTTCGCTACTGTGATAGGA
This sequence comes from Gentiana macrophylla, assembly GCA_026214975.1. Lineage (NCBI taxonomy): Eukaryota > Viridiplantae > Streptophyta > Magnoliopsida > Gentianales > Gentianaceae > Gentiana > Gentiana macrophylla. The sequence continues at coordinate 51,059,591 of CM047806.1, forward strand.
ACCATCATAAAGGTAATACCGGATGTTCATAGTCCATGAAGAGTCATGAGCAAGTATGAAAGTAAATCTGGTGAATGTCGAGAATATCCTTAAACAAGTTAAGGATGGCTTCCTAGTTTATCGAAACTTGGAATCAGATAAATATAGTTATACAGACATATATCCTATGTCTTATGAAGGTGAGTGGGAGCTACAGTCTGGGTTTGCAATCACTTTGATTAAGTGATACAGTGGGCTGGAAATGTTCTAGCATATGGGTCACTGTAAATTCTACAACCAGGCCAAAACAGTGAGTGCCTTAGAAGGCGCGGAGGAGGCGATACATGAGTCTATGAGGTTCATTCCTGAACCTTGTATGGTTTTTCCATATTTTATATATAGCGGATATAGTAAGTGGATTCATTGCTTGAAGCAAGGACCAGGGTCTCGTCAGAGATTCATGTGTGTGTTGAGGCGGTTCCTTTGACTTGGTCACTTGGAACGTGATATGAAGATAAGTATGAGTCCCCACGGATAGCGATTCGTTCATGGCTAGGGCGAGTTGCGAGTTATTGCATGAAATTCTTGTGTTTCAACTTGGTCTTGTGTGTGCGAGTGATTGGTTTTAGGCCAAGTGGGAGATTTTTGAAATAGTGTCCTAAACCCAATCGGGTTGGACCGGATCCGACCGGGTCGGATCATTTCTACTATTTCTTTATGTTTATACACATATAAAATGGCTTTTCAGTTGTCATATATATGTTCTTTTAAAGAACCAAGTATGAATTGTTATATGATCACGTCCTTAGTATTAAACTGTGATAGAGAAACCATGATAGGCGATTATGGTTGATGAGATCTCTAATCACTTTAATAAGTTTGATACTTAAATGTCTCTAGGCTGATGTACTATTAAACAGGGCATTGATAGTATAAACAGGCTAGCACGTATTTGATGTCTTCTGTCCTTAGGGTAGGGATAGATCTCGTCTATCGAAGTGTAGAGACACTTGGACTGTACGTGAACGTGTATTAGAGAATGTGTGCGTTAGACTGACCCACTTACACGGTTAAGTGTCACACTATGTGGCGGTTGTGTAATTAACCTTAAGACCGGAGTCTTCATGGCATCACGATGTGGATTGTCATGCTTTGACACTATTGAGGTTTCCCCTAGCCACGGGGCGATCATGCGGTAGTGATTGGGTGTGATTTTGAAGCATGCGGAGTATACATGATTGGTCGTCCGGGAATCGCGTATCCTATGATTGGGATCGAATATCCGAAATGGCCTTCTTATAAGGAATGTCTAGCTCTCGTGAATCTTTGCAAAGTGGGAGTAAATGAGTTACTTCGAGAGAGCATGATATCTAGATTATAAGATACGGTCGTTAATGTTTGATACTCGACGTACGACCGTATGGATATTATTACAGCGATAGGATTGTAAGTTACACGGTAACTGTTTCACATGAAAGGTAGTAGTCATTGCATATGACTCTTCCGATGATTAGGGATCACGGTGTGTTGCTAGACGCTATCCCGTGATCATTAGGTATGAAGGGCATTTTAGTATATTGCACTTTGTGCTTACGGCCAACATATTCGGAAGCCTATCGGGTCACACACATATGAACATCTAGCCGGATTAAAATGTGGTTATAGTTGATGACCAAATAAGGAAAGAATTTATCTCGTACTATAATGGTTATAGTGGTAAATTAATATGGTGGTATTTATTTATTGTGAATAAATATAATACAAGATATTAATTATGTTGATTAATTAAATATACACATAATGTATGTGTAAGAATCGATATATATATATATATATATATATATATATATATATATATATATATATATATATATATATATATATATATATATATATATATATATATGTATATATATATATATGATATACATGTATTTTGCAAATTAATTGATCATAGTATTATATTAATTAAAAATATTCGGAAGCCAATATTTGGCTATATGGGGCACCACATTGAAGTGTATAAGATACACTTTGATTGTGCAATTTAATTAATGGTATTATCATATATTAATATTAGATATTAATATTTATATTTATATTAGCTAGCATGTGTGTGTTGTACATATATATAAGATATACATATTCACACTTGTAATGGCTATATATTTATATAGATTTATTTGTGTAATATATATATATGTGATATATACACATGTGTAAATTGATTTATGGTAATATAATAAAGATAGTCAATATTAGATATTGACAATATCTTGGAAATATTCAATATAAGATATTGACAATATCCTAGATTTATTTTATATAAGATATTATAATAAATGAGATAAATCAATCAATTATATTTTCCTTATTTTATTGGGAAAATGTTTTCTTCTCCTCCACTCATATCTGGGGCGCCACTTTGCCTATAAAAAGGAAGTGGGTGTCAAGCTCTTTTACATCACAATTCAAGAACTAATAGTTCTTGTGTAAAATAGAGAGCGTCTATAGAGAGAGTTGAGAGAGAGGGAAAAGAATTTGGTCTAGCAACCGGAGTTTTCCAATAGCAATCCATGATGGGATTCCAGCGGGCTGTTTGTGTGGACTAGCGGTAGAGGCCGAACACTTGGGCGGCTCTATGCAGAATTAATTTCCTTAGACGGTCAAAGCGTCGATCTTTTGGATCAACCAAGGTAACCACCGTCTACTAGCTTATTTGTTTATTGCTTAAACGAAGTCGATTCTGGTTAAAAGGAAATAAAATTTTAAATTCCGCTGCGTTCCCGCGTAGATTTCCTAACATAACGTACTTTAAGGATTCGTGATCCGTGTGAATCACAAATTCTTTGGGCCATAGGTAATGCTGCCAAGTTTTCAACGCCCTTACCAACGCATACATCTCTTTATCATAAGTGGAGTAATTTAATTATGTAGCCTTTAACTTCTCACTAAAATAGGCAATGGGACGATTATTTTGAATAAGAACAGTCCCAATCCCAATCCCAGAAGCATCACATTCAATTTCAAATGCACAATCAAAATTAGGTAATGCTAAGACAGGCGCACTAGTTAACCTTTCTTTTAAGAGTAAAAAATCATCTTGTTGTTTTACTCCCCAATGAAAAGAAACTTCCTTTTTAACCAACTCATTTAAAGGAGATGCAATAGTACTGAAATCTTTCACAAAACGCCTATAGAAACTAGCTAGGCCATGATATCTCCTCACTTCAGTAACAGTTTTTGGTGTGGGCCACTCTTTAATGGCCTTGACCTTTTCGTGGTCAACCTCAATACCGTTGGCTCCAACAATGAACCCAAGAAACACCACTTTATCCATGCAAAATGAACACTTTTTAAAATTAGCATACAAAGACTCATTTCTAAGTGTGTCCAAAACTACACGTACATGATGCAAATGCTCATCTTGACTCTTTCTATAGAACAAAATATCATCAAAATAGACTACCAAAAATTTACCAATATAATCATGCAAAACATGGTTCATTAAGCGCATAAAAGTACTCGGTGCATTAGTGAGTCCAAATGGCATAACTAGCCATTCATATAGACCAAATTTGGTCTTAAAAGCAGTTTTCTATTCGTCTCCCTCTTTTATTCTTATTTGATGGTATCCAATTTTTAGATCTATTTTAGTAAAAATTATAGAGCCATGTAACTCATCCAACATATCATCCAACCAAGGAATGGGATATCTATACTTGATTGTGATTTTATTAATTGCGCTACAATCAGTACACATACGCAATTCTCCAGTTTTCTTGGGAACTAAAATGACAGGAACGACACAAGGACTAGTTCTTTCCCTCACTTTACCCATTTCCAATAGTTCAGTTACCTGCCTCTGTATTTCTTTTGTTTCCTCTGGACTTGCTCTATAGGCAGGTCTATTGGGCAATGATGCCCCGGGAACAAAGTCAATCTGATGCTCAATACCACGTAAGGGTGGTAATCCATATGGTTCCTCATCTGGAAACACGTCTTGATATTCCTGCAACAACTCAACAAACATACCAGACATAGACGGGGATATATCACCCATACATAACAAGCATTCTTTAATTATTATGACAAACACTTGACGCTTTTTCTGAATTGCCTTATGCACGTGAGTTGTTTTAGCAAAGAAGTTAGGTTTATTTTTAAGTGCTTTCGATGCTTCCTTCTTTTCTTTAAGCTCAGACGCAACACACACTCGATTCACCACGGCTTTTTCTTTTAGATTCAATTCATGCTCTTTTCTAGATTTAGCCATTTTTACTTGACTTTCATGGATTTGCTCTGTATTTAAAGAAGTCAATACAATTTTTCTATTATTATGCTTAAAAGAGTATTGATTCAAAAACCCATCATGAATTGCGTTCTTATCAAATTGCCAGGGTCTACCAAGTAAAATATGTGTAGCATGCATAGGAATCACATCACACACATTTTGATCCTCATAATTGCGAATAGAAAATGATAAAAGAACTTGTTTACTAACTCTAAGCTCCCCACACTCATTAAGCCATTGCAGCTTATACGGGTTTGGATGCTTGATAGTCTCTAAGCCAAGTTTATCTACCATTTCTTGACTTACCACATTTGCACAACTGCCACTATCAATAATAATCCTACAAATTTTACCTTTAACCATACATCTTGTGTGAAAGATGTTTTCTCTTTGGTCCTCTTGACCCACTACCTTTGCTTGGACACTTAAGGCCCGCCTTACCAGAAGTAGTTCCCTATTGTCCTCAATTGGATTAGTAATGTCTTGATCCACTTCCTTAGCACTTTCATGCTCTTGCTCCTCCTCACTTGATGATTCATAGGTGCCATCTCCCCGTATAATCATCACACGCTGGTTTGGACAATTGTTGGAATAATGTCCTCTTCCTTTGCGCCTGAAACACACAATATCACTTGATCTAGAAGGATTAGCATTAAAATTTTGTTCCTTACCCTTTTCCATCTCCTTGGACTTTTCTTGACCTTTGGGTGCATTAGTAAGAGTCTTAGGGGGCATCCCCTTCGACTTGGCATAAGGCTGAAAGTGAGAGGAATTCCCTTTGGATAAGGAATTCTTCTTCTTGAGTTGACTTTCAACTTTAATAGCAATATGCACCATTACTTGAAGATCAGAATAGGTATGTAAGTCAACAGTGTTGGCTATCTCACTATTCAACCCACTAAGGAATCTGGCTATTGTGGCTTCCTCATCCTCCTCAATATTGGCACAGATCCTGGAAGCCTCCATTTCCTTGTAGTATTCATCGACTTTCATGGATCTTTGGCGGAGTACCTGCAATTTTTGAAGACGTTCACGATGATAATGGTTAGGTACAAATCTTTTTTTCATTATTTTTTTCATCTCGCTCCACGTCTCAACTGGAACATCGCCCATTCTCCTTCTGGTTGTCACTATTTGATCCCACCAGAACATTGCATAATCAGAAAATTCTAATGCCGCCAACTTTACTTTTTGAGTTTCACTATATTTATTACAATCAAATACAAACTTGACTTCTTTTTCCCATTCTACATACTACTCCGGATTACTAGTCCCCTTGAAAGGAGGAATCTTCATATTGATGTTTCGAATACCATCTTGATGATTATTCCTTCTTGGCCTCTACACCTGATTAGGCGTAAACTCATCATATTCGTCAGGTATATCATCAGGATCAAGGTCATGATCAACTTCATGTTCATTATCATGTTCAGTTTCAAAATTAATGCGCCTTCTTGCATTGTTGGTGATCGATGCATTAGCAGCTCTCCGAACATTAGTTTGTCCTCTTGATTCCCTCAACAAGTTTTTCATATCAGTCATTTCTTCCGTTAGTCAATTAACTTGTTGTGATGCATGATTCAAGCGACAACTTAGATTCTGCTCCCTTAGTTGAGGAAGCCTCAACTTTTCATTTATTCTCACTTGACATTCTTTTAGAAAGAGTAAAATAAAATAAAATTATAAGGCACTTTTTTTTTTGGTGACCGGCCTTTTTTATGTTTTTTTTTTAATTTTTTTTTATTTTTTGCAAATAAAATATAAACAAGAAAAATAAAACCTCACTTGCGCTCTTTGTGGGGTGATTGAAAATTCACTCTGGCTTTTCTCTCCCCTCTTATAGACTCGCCACACAATTGCCTTTTACCGCTCTTTCTCAACTAGAGTATTAAACGATTAAAAAGTGCATAATAATATGTTTGCAATGCTCTGTGAATCACTGTATCCTTAGTCCTCAAATCACAAGAAGAGAAGGCTATGATGGATTCAAATGTGAGAAGAAAAGACAAAATAATGGAGTAGATGTGGAAGAGACCAAAGATGTGACAGACTTGGGCACCTTTTTAGTGTCTGCCACTTTATATGACTTTTTTTTGTTTTTGTTTTGTTGCTTTTTTTTGTTTTTCTTTTTTTTTTTGTTTTTTGTTTTTTTTACTCTAAAACTCTGAAGAACTTGGATTATATCAGGTTATCACCTCTTAATCAGTGCCTTAATGATTATCACTTGAATTGGAGTTCGGTGAAAACTTCCTGATTTCGTCCAGAAATTCAGCCCTGCACTTAAAGTCACGTGCAGCCCAAACAAAAACGAATTTCAACTGGAACCGAAAAGGAAATTTGTAGACTAATGAGTTTTGTAGATGATACCCAAAATTCAGATTTTTTGGACTTTTATAGGTTGAACAAACAATCGTTTCTTGTCAACTGACTCAATCTGTCAAAATTTTCCAGAATAGTAGCAGTGACTTATTTCGCCGATTGTGATCAAACTATGACGAATATGGAAACACTCAAAATATAAAAGTTGTAAAACAGGAAATTTCCTATTACACCACCAAATTTCAATGAATTTGGAATTTGATAAACCACTCAAACGAAATTCGAAAGAAGATCAACTGCGGCAGAATTTCGGAACAGAGTATTCTGTGTTGGGGTGCAGTTTTCAGTATGATTTGATTCGAATTTTGAGATGCAATAAAAATAGAAAATGCAGATAAATTGGTGATTTATATGTGATACAAATTTCATATTTTTTGAGTATTTATGAGTATTAAACGAATTGAAATAAAAACGGGTGTCAAATCAACAACACCAAAACAAATGGATTGAACCACTTGCTCTGATACCAACTGATGTATACCTTGGACCCTTAACAATTAAATTGTCAAGAACCCTAATTAATACAATGAATAACCACGTATAGATCCCAAAATGAAAATAAAAATAGAATAAGATGAAGGAAAAGACTTGAGCAAAAATAGTTTAACTCAAGGATGAGACTAGAAGCCAAGACCCTTATAATGATCCTTAAACCAAAGACTACAATGAAACACTTTAAGCTATGCTCGCAAACTTAAAATGCACTTAACAAAAGTTGTAAAACTCTAAGAGAAAAACTGTCAATATAATTATAATTCAAGGTGAGAAATACATATGGTGTGCCCCTCCTTTTATATGCCCAGGAAGTTGGCATTTTATTTTCTAGAAAATGAAAATAAAATAAGAAAATATAAAATAAAAATGAACCTAGACAACTCCTAAGTCTAGGTGAAATAAAGAAAAAGATAACTCCAAAAATAAAAAAGATCTTCAAATCACATATTAGTAAATAATCCCCCAATCAGATTGATTGATTATCTACCAAAAATAATATGAAGATTTGATTGAACCCTAAACCCTAATGGACACCTCATGCACGAAATTTTAAGTGTAGAGGGCCTTATTGGACTCTTATAATATGATAAGAAATAATAAAATACAAATTACAAGCCCAAGAACTAGTAAAAGTAGGCTAAGTGGTGCCAAACCCATATTATAGCCCATTGTGCTTGAAACTTGTGTTCTGTTCACTCCAGCTGCTCTAGCATAGCCCAATCATCATTTTAAACCTCTCGAGCTTGGATTATATTCACCAATAGTGGCTCTTTTAGTGGATCTTCTTATACTATTGATGCCTTGTCATGCAACTCAACAACAAGCGCATTTAATGCTTCTTTCATCCTTTTGGCTTGGAATCTGGTCACTGGTCCCTCTCTTATCTTCAATGGATCTTTTGTAAGCTCCCTAGATGATCCTCCATCATGACCAAATCGTAAGGAGAAATGCAATCAATAATCCAATCCTCCTACCCAATGTTGGTGCAAAAAACTTTGAGATCAAGTCTCATCTATGTGGATTAGTGGAGTCAAGAGCTCAATTTCATGGTGATGACAATGAAGATCCACACCAACGCCTTTATCAATTTGAGAAATTATGCAATACCACCAAGAATCATGGTAATCATAGAGAATTAACTAGAATGTCATTGTTTCCATTCTCTTTGGTTGGTAAAGCTAAGGATTGGTTTATGTCTCTACCTCATCATTCTTTGACAAGTTGGGATGAGATCCAAAATAAGTTCTTGAAGCAATATTTTACTACGGGGCGAAATTTGGAATTAAAGGTTAAGATTGCTAGCTTCAGGCAAAGAGACAATGAGTCACTTGGGGTTGCTTGGGAAAGATTTAAGAGGTTGTTGAGAGCTTGTCCTAATCATGGTTATTCCTTGGATATGCAAATCCAATTCTTTTGTCTAAGGCTAAGGAAAGAGTCACGTGCAGAAGTTGATCAAGCATATAATGGTTCCTTGATGATGAGTGTGGCACAAGATGTCTATGATGCCATTGAAATTTTTTCAAAGAATAACTGAATGTGGGAAACCGGCCCAAGTACAAGGAAAGTTGCTTTTGTGGGAGAATCATCCACACAAACGGAGGTGTAATCACAATTGGCATCCCTTAGTAAGAAAGTTGAAGGAATTCAAGCTAGCAAGAGTTGAGAGAGTGAAAGGCCTAGTGATGCGGCTTATGAAAGCATGAGGAATGATAATGTACCATTGGGATTAGTGAAACCCGGTTAATATTCAAACGAAGAAGTGAGCTTTATGCAACAACACCGGAAACTCAACAATGCTTACACCAACGCATACAACAATATCATGAGGGATCATCCCACTTTCCATTGGTCCAATAATTCAACAAATCATGGACCCGGACCATCTCTTGAACAACAACAAAAGGCATCCATCAATGCCAATGTGCAACAACAAGGCGAACCAAGAAAATCCCTCTTACCAATAACCACCACCACCTCTTTTTTACCAACAAGTTTTTACTCAACATGCCCCCGTTCAACAAAGTTCTCAATCAATAGAAGAGGTTTCTCAATGAAAAAATTTTGATGGAAAACTTGATGGGTGTAGTTGCTACTCAAGCCGCTAATATGCAAACAATGATGAATTCTATTGGTGTGATGTCCCAAGATGTTGGCAATTTGAAATCATCCATAGCGGGTCAAAATACAAGAATGAGAACTATAGAAGCATCAATGAGAAGTATTAAAGAAATTTTGATTAAGAAATGTGAGAGAAATAGTAGTAGACCCCCGGGTGGATTACCAAGAAACACCAAGAGAAACCTGAGAGAAGTCAATGCTATTATTACTTGAAGTGGAAGGTCATATGGGCATAATGAGGAAAGCAATGAGGTTGAAGAATATTTGAATGATGAAAAGGAAGAAGAGTGGAGTGAAGAAGAGGAGAGCATCATGGATGGTTTTTTGAGGGGAGATGGTTTTGGGGAAGAAGAAGAATGGGTGAAAGTCCCAATACTTTTGAAAAACCGAGAGCTAGTGATTTTAGAACTCTTTTTAATGAGCATGTTAAATTGGCGCCCGCCAAGAGTGACATGGCGCACGCCAATGCAAACCAAGGAGATACAGAGAGTTCATCAAAGAAATTGGTGCACGCCAAGAGTAAGCTGGCGCACGTCAATGTTAAAGAGAAAGTTTCTGGAAATTCAGCAAGGAAAATGGCGCACGGCGATGTGGAATGGCTTCCGCCGGCAGTTCAATTCTTGAGAAGGACTTCTACCACTTCACAAAACGACAAAGTTAAGGGAGGTATGTCTTCTATTCCTAAAATTATTGATCTTGTATCATTTCCCTATCCCCCTCGAGAGGAAATTAAAAATATGAAGGTTGATAAAAAGTATGCATGTTTTCTTGACACTTTTCGGCACTTAACCATTAATATCCCTTTCATCGAAGCACTCACTAATATGCCGGCTTATGGTAAGTTTATTAAGGACATACTCTCCAACAAGAAACGGTTGGAAGAGTATAAGACGGTGTGTCTAAATGAGGAGTGTTCCGCCATGCTTCAACACAAGCTTCCTCCTAAACTTAAAGACCCCGGGAGTTTTACGATCCCATGTGAGATTGGGGGATTTTTGTTTAAGAAGGTTCTTTGTGATCTCTGTGAGAGCATAAACCTCATTCCTTATAATGATTTCATGAAACTTGGCATAAGAAAGCTCAAGCGTACGGAGATGACTCTCCTACTTGCAGATAGATCCATAAAATGTCCAAAGGGAGTCATTCAGGATGTACTAGTGAAGGTCGATAAGTTTTACTTCCCCATAGATTTTGTTGTTATGGATATAGAGGAAGGGGACACTACACCCCTTATCCTCGGTAGACCATTTTTAGCAACGGGAGAAGTTGTGATCGATGTTGGTAAGGGAGAGCTTAGATTGGGAGTGAATGATGAGAGAGTTGTCTTCAACATCTACACTTCAATGAAATATCCATGCACTACACTAGAAGCTTGTTCTTTTGAGGACACTTCGTGTGCCCTTGTTGTGGATCATACTAACATGACGGTAGTTGAAGAAGATGTGAGTGATAATGTGAAAGCTCACAAACCGACAGCTCAAAAATCAAAGGAAAATGTCAAGAACCATTGGGATTGGTGGCATTCGTCTACATTATGTTGGAGACCGGTTTTGATGAAAAAGACGGATGCGGTACATAAGAATGACCCACCACCAGTGCATTAAAGACCTAAGAAAGGCAAAGTCTAGCTATAGACTATAAATTTAGCAAACTACGGGTACTATCTTTCTTATTATTCCTTGACCATTATCTTCCGGTCGGCTTTTGTGCTTGAAATTGCATGCTTATGAGTATTTGTTAGTAGTATCCATGCACGATATCTGTATAATCCATGTTTCTACCGTATAACTCCATGCTTGATGATCTTTATAATTTTCACCATTTCTACCGTATAATCCCGTCGAGCAAACGACGTTAAAGAAAAGCGCTACCGGGAGGCAGCCTTATAAAGTTTGGTATAATATTTTGCTCTTTTGTGAGGCCCGGTGTGGTCGATGATACTTTTGTCTCCGCTTTTTGGTTGATACTTTGCTAGTACTTGGGATTGCTTGTCATTTCATTTCTTGTCTTTCATGTTCACGCCCACCCACCCTCCCTTTTATAGCATCTTGGTACTTTTTTTGACTAGTTTTGATACCCTTTTGTTTCCCTAATTACTTCCTTACCACTCACTTTACATTGAGGACAATGCAAGTTCGTAAGTGGGGAGTGGGAACGTAGATAGTCCAACAACTGGTAATGTCATTAAATGTTTGAGAAACACTTAGCCTTGATCATTTTCGAGCATTTTAAAGCATAACAAACCATCTTTTATCGAAAGATATGATTTTGCAATTGATAGAGTGAGTACTTCAATGAATTGTGTAACCTTGATGACATGTAAGTGCATTTTAATCGTGAATCTTTGATTGTAGTGTGAATTATTTGAGTACGTATATTCCAATCTTTTGTTAACATGCAAAATTTTGTGCAATCATGTAAGCATGCTTCCATAGCAACTAGAACTTATGATTGATATCCTTTCGATGCGAAATAGAAAGGTGTTTGGAGTCGGAGTTAGGGATGATGGTCAAGGCATTTCTTTGACTCGACCATAGCCAAATGGCCTTCCCAAACATATTTCTCAGCCCTTGTAGAGTGGTAAGACCCCACTCGAAACTAGCCATTCGTCATTAGCCTCAATATAATCCGACCCTTAGCCTAATTTTGGTCTACATTCCCTTGATGTCTGGCAAGTTTAGCACGTTTCTATATATTGTTGTGGTGATAACATTGGAAGTTGTGTTAAGAGTTGGATGACATTATTGGCACAAAGTTGAGATGGTATCTTATGAAGTTCGAAGTCCATTGGTGTATGTTTTTAGTTCAAAAGTTCAACAAAAAAAATCAAAAATCCTCAAAGTTTCCAAAAATCAAATAACGTTGAAGTGAAGTTGTAAATAAAGTTCAATAAATGGTTAGTCAAGAAGAACTCATTTGAAGACAAGTTTATCAAAGTCAAGTAACTCAAGCCTTAGGAAATTGTGTTGATTTGAAACGGTGCTTCTTTTTTCTTTTGTTCCCTGTTAAGGCGGCCACCTCGACGATTTTTTCAAAAGAAGAAGAAGAGATACCAATTCGACATTTTTGGAAGTGAAGGTGTGGAGGCTTGCTATCTTGGTTGTTCTCTTTGATATATCCTTTTTTACCCTTAGCTTAGTCAACTACCCGGGCCTAACGTTACAATCTTTCAAGTCCTACCCGACCTATCTTCTTGACTCCGAATGCCTCGATTAGTGGATATTGGTATCATTCTTAAGCATATGGATTGCACCTAATAATTCTTGCATGCATGATTTCATAATTGATTGCTTGGTAACAAATTTGCGGAGTATTCACACACACACTCCACTACTCTCTTAGATTACGGTTAACATGTTGTTATACGTACGATTGGTTGCATCATCTAGTTGAGCTCTTACCTATTGATGTTGTATGACCCTATATCTTGACTTGAGTTGTTTTATCGCTTGTTTGCTCGAGGACGATCAAAAGCTAAGTGGGGAGTGGTTGATGTAAGTCAGCAAGATGATACATTTCACGATGTCTTATCCCCATTTCTCATACATTTATTGATGTTTTCGTATCAATTCGAGCCATTATTTGCTTAGTTTCATCCAAATAAGTAGATAGTAATTATTATATAAAATATCATATTTTTATAGGTTTTGTACCGGTTATAGTAACCGGAGAGTTATGTCAGGTTTATGCTTGATATTTTGGTGATTTATTGCAGGATTATAGGTTGGCCAAGACCCCGAGTGACGACACGTGTTGAGCATAGACACGTCTTTTGATGGTTGGAAGAGTATGCCGGAAGCTTACGAATCCAAACGGATCATTTGTCTTTTGTGTTCCTACCGTAGCACACCTTCAACAGATATTTGACTCCCCTTAGAAGCATTTTATGTAGAATACTTCTTCATCAGAGTTGTAGATCAAGAAACCAGCTTTCGAACGCATTTTGAATCACATCAATCGGAGGTCTAAAACTCAAATTATGGCAATTTTTATGAATAGCTGTGAAAGGCCGCTTCAGACCGAGAATTTCCCGGTTCAGACCGAAAGTGCAAAGGAAAAACCAGAGAGTTCGGCGGAAAGGCCGGTTCAGGCTGAGAAATTCCCTGTCTAGACCGGACGTCGTAGAAAAGCAGATTTTCAGCTTTTTAAACCTTATTTTGGATCTATTTTTACACATCTTTCATTCCATCTTCTTCCTCCCCTCTTGAAGAGCTTGAAGACAACTTTTCAAGGTCTCTTCTAGCCCAACCTTAGCAAGATTTTAGTCATTAATCTATTTGTAGTCTTAGACGAATTCATCATTAAATCTTTTGGAGTTGATTTTGTGAAGAAATTTCATCTATTTTTGTGTAATTCCTCCATGGAAGAACCTTGAAGAGTCGATGCAATTATTATCTTTTGAAGTTGTTGCAATCTTATGGGTAAATTCTTCTCGTATTATTTCTAGTTTTATGTTCATATCTATGAAGTTCTTAAGTGACAATTTGACTTTCATAGCTGTGGGAGGCTAAGATTTTGCTAGCCAGGATGATGTCTTTGTGATAGATTTTTATCTCCGATTGATCACCTAGCACATACACACGCACACTTAGTTGAGTCTGAAAGGAGACGTTTGGTGTGGGAGAAGGGATAGGAGAACTGGAAGGTAAAATTGACCTTAATTGGAATTTGATTTCTTATCCGGCGGTTATTGTTCATTCATTGAACTCAAGAATTTAACCATGTTGAATCATTAGGACTAGGATTCTTAGACCAAGGAGGAGGCATAGAGTAATTCCGTACACTCGTATGAGGGGGAATTACTAGCTTAGGAGTGCACCGATAACACACACTTGAACAATTTTGGAAGGTTGGTAGGTAGTTCGTTCCAATGACGCTAGTAGAGATTGACTTGATCATTGCATTGTCTTGGCTAGACATTTTATCATTTTATCACCCTTTTTAGTAGTAGATTTCTAGAAACATTACTTTCTTGTTTATTGCGACTTAGATCAAGATAATATTAGCTTTTCGTTGTTCAACCTCACAATCCTCGGGGATACGACCTTGACCACTAGACTAGACTACAATTGACCCGGTACACTGTCGGTAAGATTGGACATCTAGTTTTAGCCAATCAGTAACCGCCGCGTATTGCTTATAGGTAACTTTCAAGCTTTAACTCCTACTGGTTGAGCTAGCGGGCTTGGTCTAAGTCAGGTTGAAATGTTAAGGTGAGGGGCGAGAAAGTTGGCTCCCAGTGCTCATCGCCGGCCTATAAAGGGCGTGTTGGAAGCTATGCAGATCAACGCTCGTTTGCCCTGGCATGATAAATATCGTAGAGGCATTAGGCACACTGGATGATAGCTAGGCCCGATCCGGTTTATAAAGGTGCGGACCATGTGGACCGAGGACCTGTGCTTCTTGGGCCTACGTACATGCCCAAATAGACATTTGTGGGCTCTTTTTGGGCTTGGTGTATTAGAATCTAATATTCAATTTAATTAGTATGATAGGAAGAATGGTGAAACCATAGAATTTTGTTATAAGTTGTAAATGGTTAGACATATATTTTAGTCATATGACTATCATTCATTTATTTCTATGTTATACTTCAATCGTTCCTATTTAACGGACGAAGTTGCGAAAACCATACATACCAATCCAACATATCTCCCCGCATAATATATGCGTTCCCATTTAACAGATGGATTATGATGTCTGGAATTACTCTTTATCATCAATCTTATCCATCAAATTATCTTTGGATTAGACATAAACAACTCACCTTAAATGCATTTATTTCTTCTCTTTCTCAAAATATCATTTCATAAATCACATAGGAAAAGACTTCTCGTGAGGCATGGACTACTTTATATGATACATTTGTAAAGCCCTCCCTTTGGCCGAATCAAACAAATTAAACAATACCTCAAATCCATGCAAAAGGGTTCTGAAACAATCACTAATTACCTTCATGTTGCGAAAACTAAAGCTGATGAATTAGTCGACAGATCATGATGATCCTATGCATTTTATTTCAGACAATTTGGGAGCTGACTGTAAATAGTTGGCTAGGGTTGTTCAAGCACGTGACACCCTTATTAATGATTTTGAAAAGCTCCATCAAAAGCTAAATAAATATGAGACTATTCCGTCTACGATGCAACCGGTCGCTTTTCCTGGTCTTGCTACAACTCACTCGGCCGAATGACATCCCTCACCAAGTGCTGGTTCGTTTCCACATCTTACTATTCCTAATTCTTGAAAACATGCACAAAATACTTTCTCTCATGCAATAGGCTCAAGTTTTCGCCTTGAAAAATCATACTTGGTTATTTCCAATGTGGAAAGTGCAAGGACATTGCATGCATGGTAGGCTTTGGCATTGGCGTTGGCGTGTGGTGTGTAGTGGTGTGGTGGTGGATTGTGGTGGGGTGAGTGGGGGCATGTGACGTGTTGTGGGGTGGTTGATTTTTTATGTATATGTTGTGTTTTTCATTTCATTCCATCTGGCTAGTCCGTTCATTTCATCAATTTATTGATGGAATGAAAATGATCAAATTTTATTTCATTCTCTCGCATCTAAACACGCTAAAATTATGAAATGAAATGGAAAAAAAAAAACATTACATTTCCTTCCGTTCCATCAATCCAAACACACATTAGTGATTAAAAATGATGAAAGAAAGATAAATTGTAAATCAGTGAGAGAGGAAACGAATGTCGGTACATAAACATTTTTTTAACGATACGTCGTTTATTTTATAAAATTATTAAGTTGTTCTTTTATTTATAAATCTTTTGAAAAATGTCACATTTGCATATTGTCTATAATATATCCTTTAAGACATATGTCTCGTTTATTTAGAAGAATAGTTTGTTAATAACACACAATAGGGATGACAATCTTTACTTGTACTTTTGGAGTTGCCCACTACCAACTAAGCGGGTATTGCACTCAATATAGTCTAAGTGGAACGATATTATAGCCACATTTCCATGCTTCAAATTAAAGAAAAGTGCAAATATCTTATTCACATAGCCTTTATATAATTTATTGCACTAAAACGATCGATCAAAAGTTGCCCAGAGAAAATGGATGAAAAGAGATCAATGCCAAATTCAGGAATGCAGTTCAGTGTAAAAGACAGCCATGTAATTGAACATTAATCGCCATTTTTTTTTCTTTTCGATTTTATGGAGGTTGTGTTACAGAATCCATTACCCTAACAGGATTGCAGTTCAGGATTCCTGCCCAAGAATGTTTTTTAATGGAAAACAGCAAAATATATATAGATAGATAGATAGATAGATAGATAGACGTGTGTGTGGATGCGACAAATAATTGAATCTTTAAACTAATGAAAATCATTCTTGATTCTTGTATGTTTGCAGGTGTTAATGGACAATGGAATTCTCCAAGTTACATTATCAAAGCCAGACGGGTTTGTCACAGGAATAAGTTATAATGGCATTGATAATCTCCTTGAAGTTCACAATGATGAAACAAATAGAGGGTAAGTTCTAGTGGATTTATATAAACCCTGTCAATGTCACGATAAAATTTTACAAAATATTACAAGCTCAAAGTATCATGGGATCATCGCATATGCCATTGCGATACACCGTGTTACCCCGCAATTTTTTACTATATATGCCTCAAGATGCTTCATGATAGTCCCGCACGATGCTTTGTGATTTTTGTTATGATATTTGTTATGCAATTTCGTTGATCGGTCTACCAACGGAGCTACATGTCTAACTTTTTCTTGCTGCCCAGACTCCTGAATTTCCAACATACTCAAATGTTATGCCACTTCTGGCACACTGGCCCATGCACTAACTGGTCTTTGGCTAAGAGCATCCAGGACATCGTTAGCCTTGCCTGGGTGATAATAAATATCCAAGTCATTCATGAACTTAAGCCACATTCTCTGTCTCATAATTAACTGCTGCTGCGTAATGAAATACTTCAAACTGTCGTGGTCCGGGAAGATACGTGCTTTAACTCTGTAAAGGTCGTGTCTCCAACTTTTTAAGGCAAAGACCATTGTAGCTAATTCCAAGTCATTAGTCAGATAATTCTTCTTATGTGGTATCAAATGTCCTGATGCATATGCTATGACTTTACCAGTTTGAGTCATCACACAACCCAATTCTTAACCCGAAGTGTCTGTGTACATATTGTAATTATTAAAAACTTATGGTAATGCTAACACCGGGGTTGTGGTCAACCTCTTCTTTAACACTCGAAACGCCTTTTCACACATGTCACTCCATTCATACCTTACGTTCTTTTGAGTGAGTCGAGTGAAAGGTGATACAATCTTCAAAAAGTCCTTAACAAACCTTCTGTATTGGTCTGCCAAACCCAAGAAGCTTTGAATCACTGATACCTTTATCGGTTTTGGCCACTATGTAATTGCCTCATTCTTTGCCAGATTCACCTTAATTCATTCTCCTTATATCACATGACCCAAAAAGCTTACTTGGTCAAACAAAAACTCACACTTGTTGAACTTACCGTAAAGCTCTTCTTCCTCAGAGTCCGCAAAACAATCACCAAGTGTACACAATGTTCCCGTTCATCCACTGAGTATATCTAGATGTCATCAAGGAACACAATGACAAAATTGTCCAAGTATGGCATGAATACTCTCTACATCAAGTCCATAAATGTTAAGGGTGCATTAGGAAAAATGAAGGCATCACACGGAACTCATTGTGACAATATCTGGTGCTGGAGGCTGTGATAGGATTATCCTCTTTCTTAATCTTTAGCTGATGATAATCTGGTCTCAATTCAATCTTTGAAAACACCTTCTTTCTCTGTAATAGGTTAATCATATCATCAATTGGGAAGGGGTATTTATTTTTGATAGTGAGACTATTCAAATCTCTATAATCATTACGCATCCGCATGCTACCATCATTCTTCTCAACAAACAACACCGGAGCTCCCCAAGGCGATGTACTTGGCTGAATGATATTTTTATCTAGCATGTCCTTTAACTGTTCATTCAACTTTGCTGGAGCCATCCGATAAGGTGATTTAGCCATTAGGGCTGCTTGAGGAACCAAGTTTATCTCAAACTTGATATCCCGATCAGGGGTATCACCTGGTAGCTCTTCTAGAAACACATCAGGATATTCATTTACAATTTATACATCCTTTGACTCCAGGCCCTTCTTCTTAGTGTCAATGGCATAAAAAATCCTTCACACCCATGCGGGATAGCAATCGTTGCTCTAAGGGTGATATGATGGGGATCGACCTTTCTTGGACTTACTTGCATAACCTTTGAAATGTGATTGATGACTTTCTTGGAATCTTGAAGATCACTTTCTTAGCTCTCATGGACAACATGAACATGACTACAAGATAGCCAATCTAATCCAAAATCACGTCAAAATTTGCAAAGTCTAGAACAATTAGGGCATGGATACACTTATCCTTTCCACGTGAACCTTTCATGCTTTGAATCATCATCGATCGACTCTACATTCCCTTCCCAAAGGAGTAGTACTTGAAAAAGGCTTCATTAGCTTGCTTAAGGGTAGTCATAGTTGCATAGCTACCTTAGTAGACACAAAGGTGTTTGAGGCATCGGTATCAAACAAGGCAGAAACGTCTAAACCTCTTACTAGAATTGTACTTAATTAGCAAGCATGAAAACAAAATTTTCAAGTAATAACAAGTCTACCTGAAAATATCAAGAATATATATTTAACACTTCAGAAAAATAGGAACTCAAACTTAAAGGTACATGCAATCACCGCTTCGTCTAATTCGTAAGCTACTGCATCTAAAGAAAATACGCGTGTGTGGCCACTTGGTCTGATCTTGCCTATTGGAGGCTTGTACGTCGATGTTGTCATGCTCGTATTTTGAGGGCACTCCCTCACAAAGTGACTAGTGCTACCACATTGGAATCAACCACCCAGATATTCTACACTCCTCCGTATGGTACCTATTACTCTTCGACCATTAGTGTGGTGTGGATGATGTCGAGGCGGTAGGCGGTGTTGCGGTTCTCTTAACATTCATTTGTGGTGTACTTGTGTTACCTTGACTTGTCTTGAAAGATCTCCTTGTTCCCACCATCACATAACCCATGCCATTAACCCTTCCGATTTCCATGAACTTTTCCATCAGCTCTTTCATGGTGTCCGACTTAGAACCTCCAAACTTAGGTAGAATATCATGGTTTAATCCCTCCAGAAAATGAGATACCTTCATGTCTCACTATTCATAACATCTGGCACATACTTTCCCAACACATAAAAATTCTATTGATATTCCATAATACTCATGTCTTTCTGTCTTAGCCTGAGGAATTTACTAATCTTGCACGACTTCTTAGATGAAAGGAAATACATCTTGATCTGTGAAACTACTGGCAAACTAGCTGATGAAGCTACAAGACCGATTGATGCCGCTAGAGGATTTTTTGATACAATCGGAGGATCGGATACAACTAAGAGTCTTCCAAGCGGTAAGGAATCGATGCATGGGTAAGGATGGAAAAATTGTCCCTACTACCAAAGTCAGGGGTATGAATTCCTGATTCACTGGTTTACCACTAGGATTTTGTAGGGCTAAATTACAATTTTGGTCCTCTAACTAGACACTTTTTCGATTTTGGTCCTGGTTTTTCTCCGGTGACAATTTTAGTCTTGTAAGTTGTTTTTTTTTTTTGCAAAAATAGTCCTGAACACCGGAAAGACCATTTACAGGACTAAAATTGTCGCCGGAAAGACCACTTACAGGACTAAAATTGTCGCCGGAAAAGACCAATTTTAGTCCTGTAAGTGGTCTTTCCGGCGTTCAAGACTATTTTTGCAAAAAAAAAAAGACCACTTACAGGACTAAAATTGTTGCCGGAGAAAAACCAGGACCAAAATCGAAAAAGTGTCTAGTTAGAGGACCAAAATTGTAATTTAGCCGATTTTGTAGGTTCTAATCAAACCCATGCATATTCAAAGATCACGAGGATTACGAGCAATCGCTAACTCCTTCAGGATTAGGATTTGCTCGAGTACCCACCCTACTGGAAGCAAAGATTGATTAGATACAGCTCTAGGAAACTCAATAAAACTTATCTTAAGAAACTTAAAATTATGAGGCCAAGAATATTTAGCTTTGATACTAACCGTGACGCCCCACTCCCAGATACCATGTCCTTATCTGGAAAAAACCGCCAAACAAACATATAATTAAATCTTAATTCAATTATATACATAAACATTACGTAATTAATGTTAGAAACTAGACTATCATTTATTTTATTATTATTATTATATTATTATATTTCAATGTAATATTTTTTATGTAATCTTTTGTCACCTTTTATTACCCTTAAATCTTATATTACTTAAGGAGTAAATAGGTGTACAAAAGAGCTGTTGGTTTTGTCTTTTCCTAGCTTTTTGGTGACTGGAACACTGTTCTTGTTACCGTTGGAACAGTGTTTCCAGACCCACCTTTAATCCAACTAGCCGTTGGAGCTCTCCTTGTAGTATTTAAGGATGAAGGTATTTGTAATAACAATTAATGAGCTTTCTATTCTAACAAAAGAATACTTTCCTCATTTCTTTTACTCTTTAAGGGTATCGGAGCTTTAGGTTCAAACTTCTAGACTTTTTTCAAATCCTTCATCTGATCTATTGTACTCTTTAAATGGCCACTGAATCTTCTACTACTAGCATTGCCACTAAACCTCTGGCCACTGAAAATTCCATAGTTTCAGGGGAACTCCAAAACATTCAGCCTTCTTATAAACTGAATGGAAAGAATAATCTCAAATGGTCCCAGTTTGTCAGAATCTTCTTGAAAGGTAGAGGGAAACTGAGCCATCTTCTGGGAACCGGTCTTCCTCAAGATGATCCTAAATGTACTATCTAGGATGAGAATGATTCCTTCGTTATGTCCTGGCTTTGGAGCTTAATGGTTCCCGAGATCAGTGACACTTGCATGTTTTTGTCTTCTGCTAAAGAAATCTGGGATCATGCACAAGAAACCTACTCTAAGGTTAATGATGCAGCCCAGACTTATGAAGTAAGGACAAGGATTCAGAATACCAAACAAGGTAACAAGTCTATCATTGAATACTTTGGCATTCTGCAGGGTATGTGGCAAGAACTTGATCATAACCAATGCATCCAAATGAAGGATAGTGATGATGCTGCTACCCTCAGAAGGATGATAGAAAATGAGAGGATTTTCTCTTTTTTAACTGGTCTCAATCAATATTATGATCCCATAAGGGTTCAGATTCTTGACAAACGTGATCTTCCTACTTTAAGTGAAACAATAACTATTTTTAGAACAGAGGAATGAAGGAGAAATGTCATGTTAGACACTTTATCCACTGAAGGACCAGCTCTGTTTGCTGGTCAAAATAAGGCTGGACCTCCTAAGACCTATGAGTCTAAAGAGGTCCCATACAAAAAAATTCCTACTCAAAAACAGAATATGAAACCTGGTGACAAAGATAATCTCTTTTGCACTCACTGCAAAAAGAGTAGGCACACCAAAGATTTTTGTTGGAAATTACATGGAAGGCCTGGCAAGAACAATGCCCAGACACATGTAGCTAACACCAACAGAGAGGATAACAGTGTGCATGTGACAAATCAGACCCCTAATCAGAATCCAAACCTTGGTCAATCTGAAATTGAAAAGTTGAGGAAGTTCCTTAATACATTGGAAAACCCTTCTTCATCTATGGTTTTCTCAGGTATGGCCTCCCTTAATTCTTTAAATCAGAAAGTTACTTAGGGGTAGGTTGTTGATTCTGGGGCCACTGATCATATGTCCCCTTCCCTGCATTTGTTCTCCTCTTACATTCCCTGTTGTACAAATAAAACCATCACTATTGCTAATTGTACCACTATTAAAGTTATTGGTACAAGGAATGTTATATTGAATGATTTCTTGACATTAAAATATGTCATGCATGTCCCATATTTGTCTGCAAATCTGGTTTCTATAAGAAAGTTGTCTAAAGACTCAAACCGTCATGCTTTGTTTTCTGCTAACTTCTGTGTGATTCAGGAATCGGCAACAATGAGGAGGATTGGACTTGCTAGACTTGAAGAGGGACTCTATTTTGTGGAAAGTGAAAATGATGATAAAGAATTTTTTTCAAACAACCTCTCTGTTTTCTACAGTAGACAATGATAAGATTATGTTGTATCATAGGAGTCCGAACTCTTATCTTAGTTGAGGTCCGTAGTCTGTGCGTCAAGCTTGCCAAGAGGTATATCCCTCCTTGCTTCAAGATTCCTATGAATCTCGGGTTTCGGTGGGTACCCATATGGACCGCGTCCTCCGTTATGACTCAGAAGAACCCGTATAGTCCTTATATGTTTAGTTCTTCTCCGTGCTACCGGGCGATTTGGGATGTATATTCCTTATCGCTATGGGATAAAGCGTAGGTCATCCGTCTTTTCAAATTTTAAAGCATTTGTTTCCAAAATTATGTAAGGATTTAAATGTTGAGAATTTCAAATGTAATGAATGCATCTTTGCCAAACATAAAAGAGTCTCTTATTCTAGCTCTTCTACTATTGCTTCTAATCCCTTTGATCTTATTTATAGTGATATATAGGGTCCCTCTACCCTACCTAATATCAGTGGTGCTCACTGGTTTGTAACATTCATTGATGATTGCACCAGAACCATTTGTATATATCTTTTAAAACATAAGTCTGACCTGACTCATATGTTTCCCACCTTCTATAATATGATTTCAAACAATTCAATGCTAAGGTCAAGAAGTTGAGATCCGATAATGCAAGGGATTATTTAAACAGTAACCTTTAATCCTTTTCTTGAAGATAAAGGATCATTCATGATTCATCTTGCATTCATACTCCCCAACAAAATGGGGTGGTGAAAGGAAGAAGAAGGCATCTTCCGGATACTACCAGGGCCTTGCTTTTTCAAATGAATATGCCAAAGAATTAATAGGGAGAAGCAGTTCTCACTCATCGCTCATCGATAAAGCAGAATGCCTACAATTGTTCTTGGAAAGAAGAGCCCAATTGAGGCTCTAAAATTGTGTATATCGACTTTATGAACATTGAAGGTCTTCCCCAAAGGTCTTTGGATGTGAAGCCTTTCTCACATCCATCTTCCTAATAGGGAAAGCTTGATTCTAGAGCCCTAAAATGTGTTTTTATTGGGTACTTTAACACTCAAAAAGGGTATAAATGTTATCACCCACATACCAAGAAAGTGATTATTTCAAAAGATGTTACCTTCTACATGAAGGGATCTCTTATTTTTCAAAAAATTCTAATTCAGGGGGATATGTTTCTCTCTGATAATGATAGAGACTCTTATCTCCTGGATATAGATCTCGAAGAAGTAAGGGGAGACTCCTCAAAATCTTGAAAAAATAAATGATCAAGAAAACACTATGGAAAATTCACACATGACTAATTCTCCTGAAGGAAAGTGAAAATCTGGAAAAACAAAGCCAATGAGAAGTCCCCCCATTATCTACTCCAAAAAAAGCGGGTAAGATTGCCATAAATCGTTCCCATTGAGGAAAGTGACAAGGCTAGTGATAATAATGCCCCTGATTCCTCTCTGAATCAAGAACAAACTGCTGATCATAATGATGAGGAGACTGAGTCCTCTATATTGAGAGACAGTCCTGATCTACCTATTGCCAAAAGAAAGAATGTGAGAGCTTGCACTCTACATCCCCTCTATCGTATGAATAATTTCTTGTCTTATAAAAAGATCTCTCAGATACAGAGAAAATTCATGAAACGTATGTTTGATGACTCTGTTCCAAGAAATCTGAATAAGGCAATAACTGATGAAAAATGGATCAATGCTATGAAGGAGGAAATGAATGCCTTAGAAAAAAATAAAACATGGGACTTGGTTCACCCTCCAAAAAGGGTAAAACCAGTTGGCTGTAGATGGGTGTACACCATCAAATATAAATCTGATGGTACCCTAGAAAGATACAAGGCAAGATTAGTTGCCAAGGGTTACACCCAGACTCATGGAGTTGATTCCTTTGAGACCTTTGCTCCAGTAGCAAAGATGAATACTTATTAAAATTCTTCTATCTCTAATGACTAATTTTGGTGGCAATTACATCAATATGATGTAAAAATACCTTCCTTCAAGGAGACCTAGAGGAAACCATCTATGGATGTTCTTCATGGATTCAAAATTGAGGAAGGGAATGTATGCAAGTTAAAAAAGGCCTTATATGGGCTCAAATAATCACCAAGGGCATGGTTTGGTAGATTTACCAATGCTATGCTTAAATTAGGTTACAAACAAAGCCAAGGTGATCATACTTTGTTCATCAAACATAAGCGAGAATAAGCAAGCGTTTATTTTGCTTGTTTATGTTGATGATATCATCATTACTGGGAATGATAATCACAACAATCAACTTCTGAAAGCCTTTTTATGTAAGGAATTTGATATAAAAGAATTGGGGAAGTTAAAGTACTTTCTGGGAATTGAAGTCCTATACTCCAAACTTGGTATCTTCATATCTCAGCAAAAGTACATTCTGGGTCTGTTAAAGGATTGTGGAAAAACAGGGTGTAAACCCATGGACACTCCTATTGAGCTCAATCATGGCAAAAATCTGGCTCCTGAGGATGAACATGTGGATAAGCAAATATATCAGAGACTGGTAGGTAGACTTATCTATCATTCTCATACCAGACCTGATATTGCCTTTGCTGTGAATATTGCCAGCACGTATATGCATGATCCAAGAAGATGTCATCAAAAGGCTGCTGAAAGGATTGTCTACTACTTGAAAATCTGCCTAGGAAAAGGGATTCTTTTCAATAAGGGAGAACATTTGACTCTTGAAGCCTACACAGATTCTGATTATGCCTAAATGACAAAAGGTCTACTTTTGGACACTGTGTTTTCCTCTTTGGCAATCCTATAGCATGGAGAAGTAAGAAAAAAAGTGTTGTCTCAAGATCCAGTGCCGAGGCTCAGTTCATAGCTCTAGCCATTGGTGTTTGTGAACTCCTATGGCTCAAGATCATTTTGGATGACCTCAAGATCAACGGTCTGTCCCCTGTGCTTCTAAAGTGTGACAACCAGTCTGCCATTGTTATCTCACATAACCATGTTCAGTATGATCGAACAAAGCATGTGGAAGTGAACAAACACTTCATCAAGGAAAAATTAGACTCTAATCTTATCAAGATCTCCTTTGTCAACTCTCAGGATCAGATTGTAGATGTTCTTACCAAAGGGCTTCCTAAAAAGGCTTTTAACTATCTCCTTAGCAAGCTAGGAATGATAGATATTCATTCACCAGCTTGAGGGAGAGTGTTAGAAACCTTTCTATCATTTATTTTATTATTATTATTATTATTATTATTATTATTCAATGTTTTTTTTTTGTAATCTTTGTCACCTTTTATTACCCTTAAATCTTATATTAATTAAGAAGTAAATAGGTGTACAAAATAGCTGTTGGTTTTGTTTTTTTCGAGCTTTTTGGTGACTGGAACATTGTTCTTGTTACCGTTGGAACAGTGTTTCCAGACCCACCTTTAATCCAACTAGCCGTTAGAGCTCTCCTTTAATCCAACTAGCCGTTAGAGCTCTCCTTTTTTTTTTCCGAAGAAAGAATCTTGGATATATATTAGAGATCTCCTTTCTATTCTAATAAAAAAAAATATTTTCCTCATTGTTTTTACTCTTTACAATTAACATCAGAGTTAACGTAGAAACATGAAAATAATATGGAATCTTAGCCAATGCGAACTCATCTAAAGAAAAGTATATGATGTTACAAACGACATACAGCTGAAAAGAAAGAAGTACGAACATCTATTTCAATTATTACAACCAAAAGTCCAAAATCCAAACAAACTAATGCTAAAGTCTCATCTCTAACGGCTTTCATGATTAATAAAAGAATATAAAAGAACAATGAACAATAAACTCCTTGATTCAAACATCATAAGTATCACTCTTCATAATACACGTCATATTCAGTTCATGCATCACCTTCTCATGTGGGGACAAACATACAATAACGGGTGAGTACTAAAATCACTCAAGAAAGGGTAGAAGCACCAAATCTAAAACATATCAACAATAGCAATTTCAATATTACTTATTGTCAAGTATGTATAACAACACACTCCCCTATACTAGTCCAACTAATAAAACTCAATTAATCAAGAGATGAGTTGCACACAAGTCCAAGGACACACCGCATGGTGAAGACTTCACCACCACACATTCAACCCCTCATATGGAATGGGGCTAACCGTCCCAAGAGGAGTTTGAGGCCCTAAGTCTACCCGACCCTGAGGCGTCAAATCTCCCGGATGTGAAAATAAAACGTGTCTTACCAAGGACCAGTGCACTTAATCTTTTAAACTCTCATGTATGCGTTTGCTTGTTTAAACTAACCAACTATATTCATTGCACATAAAGGCTTCCTAGGGACCACTAACCTAAACCATTCAACATTACAATATACTTATCACATTGCACATAATAAGTTGGGTACTAAGCACACCATCTAGTTGTTGTCTTCCAGTGATCCTGTGTTTGTCCCTACAGAGGGTCTCTACACGGTGTTTGTCACTCATAGAATCTGAACGGGCATAAACCAAATACCTTATGGATCAAAGAGATGTTTGTGTCAAAAGGTTCCCTCGTCGTAGTGATCGTCTTGGTATGAATTATCTGAAAAGTTAACGGGTGGATTAGCGGAATTTGAGAAGATTCATTCTTCTCCCCCACTATCTCTCTTTCTCTCAAAGTTTGTACTGTTGTCCTGATTCTGATAATGGGTGCATGAATAAGGGGGTGGGGGTGACATGGAGTTTAATTGGTTAAATTACCATAATTATCCTAATTAATAATTATGACATAATATAAATTATGAATTTATTTAAAACAACTCCAAAATTTGCCAATTACCCTTAATTAGAAATAGGGATATTACAAAAACGCAGGATGTTTCTTATATTTCTTGGAGGGTGATCCATGTATATAGCCTTAATCGACAATGTTGCTAATCAATTTTTAAAGCACAATGTTTCTTAAGTTTCTTGAAGGTGATCCATGTATATAGCCTTAATTGACAATGTTGCTAACAAGAAAAATCCAGAGAAATGACACTTGACATTGTGCAGATATTCTGATCTTGTCTGGAGTTCAAAGGAAAGCTTAGGAACTACGGGAACATTTGAAAGGTTTGACTTGGACCCAATTCATTTATTTTACAGAATACCCCATGTGAAAACACCACATTCTGTGACATGATTAATGTTGCAGGATAAAAGGAACAAGTTATAAGGTGGTTGTGGAAACTGAGGATTTACTAGAGCTTTCATTCTCAACAAAATGGGATACCTCACTCCAAGGCAAGCGTGCTCCATTGAACATTGACAAAAGGTACATATGCTGCTTTCGTTTGTTGAGTACTACATCATTATTTTCATTCTATAAAGTAATACCGATATGAAACTACGGTTGTGTCAGAAGTTATAACGAGTGACACAACACAATTTTCCATCATTGACTATAATAGGTCTACTTTATAATAAAAAAGGACTAAATCATAATGAATAGAAATGTCTGTGTCATAACAAATAGCTACAACAAAGCACAACACACATTTAAACCATTGATCATTATGAGTCTCGTATTTTTTAATAGGTCTTACGTCATAATCAATGGTGTATAAAAGTGTTTTGTGTATATTGTTGTGTCTATTTTGTTGTGGTACTGTCAGTGCTCCATAATAAATGTTGCAAAATTATATTGTGTTATTCGTTGTGGCATTACCAATGTGTCCATGTTATTTCTGCTTCATTCCTCCTTAAAAAAGTTGTCACCTTTTAAAACATTACTCATTTTGTCCTGATTTAACTGATACAGTGGCAAAAAAACACACAAATTAACGGGTGATTTAATGGTTTAGCTTTAACACCAAAATGACTAAAACAAAATCTTTAAAATATTAATTCGTTTATGGTGAATGAGGCTAAAATCCAATTAATACAAAATAAATAAATATGACATACAATTTGAAAAAGTTGCAAAAAAGACAAAACAATAGTCATCGGACAAATATACCCTTATGTGTTAAAAAAGAATTGCTCCAGCTTTGTTTCTCATTGTTCCGCTCTCTTTATTTTCGTTGCTTTTTTCTTCTTCTTCTTCTTTCGTTGCTGCATGCTCCTTTTTTTTAAACAACCGTAACTTTTGATATATAGTTCCCATCGTCAAAATTCTTTCATCATAAATCGTATTTTTTTTTGTCCTTTTCATTTTGATATCTCATATCATACTCTTTCGACATAAGTTTTGAAATCCAAAATAACATTTGCATTAATCGAAACGTTTTTTTATAAACAACAGTAACTTTTGATTTAGATCTCCGATAATCAAACAAATTACACAGACAAGAAGAAATTTTATGCTTTGTATAATAACCATCTCAGAACAAATATATGGAAAGAAATGGGAAGAAAAAAAACCTAACACTACTGGAAAATCCAGTGACTTGCATAGTAGTAAATCATTAGTCTTTTCCGAAATCGGCATTGCAGTGTGCACTTGATTCCAGTTTCTTTGCTTCATTCAGTTTTCTAACAGCCTGGGAACACACCAAACAAATATAATCTTTTAAAAGGGAAAATTCCATCCTATTTAGTAACAGTAACATGTGTAGTCCAAGGTTCATTAGCATCACGTCACTTTAATTCATTGTAGTCTAATGTCAAATGAACTTGAATATGCATACCATATGCCTGCAATCACAGCTTTTACTAACAATACATAGTGATATTAACACCATGCATTTAAAGTAACACCTCACAATCATAGTAACACATTTAATCACAGTAACAATAATAGTAACAGTAACAATAACACCCAAAAACTAGTGTATTTTACAGTAACAGTAACACCTTAAAAACTACACTTCTTGTCATAAGTACAAGACCAAGGCATCGAATGTAGTAAGAGCACTAGTTGTGGCTCCTATTACCACACCGTGGAAAAAGTGTGTTGTGTAATGAAAACAAAAATTACACTACGGCTCGTATTAAAACATCGATGAAGCCAGCAATGTGAATGTGGGAAGGGTTATGCACACACTCAGTCTCACTCTTTTAATTTCCTAGCATGGTCGCAGCTAGTGGTGCATTCATAAACTTTTTTTCTAGTGAGGGCACCGAAGAAAATTCAAAAAATCACCTGAGGCATTAGTGGAGTTTATACAAATTCATCGGAGACCGAAACTACTTCATTTTAATACATTTTTTCCGGATCTCAGTGGAGGCATTGACTCCCCCTCACCAACGTCTGTCCGTCCCTAGTCACACAGCTGCAGGTCAATTATTTTGGAAGTGATAGTAAAGAAAAATGGCAGAAAATGTCTGTGAAGATGGTTAGGAAGTCCTTGGACATTGTACATGCTCTGTTGAATTACCATCACTCTCAAAAGCTTAAGCTGATGGGGAGGTAGATAATTAACATTATATCTCAATACGTCCCCTCAAGCATGGGCCTATAGGAAAGGAGAGAGACCCGTGTGAGAGTATAAGAAGGGAGATAGGGCCGACACTTAAAGGTATAGTTATTTTTTGTTTGAAAAATTATGCTTGGAGTGGGGTTTGAACTTAGGACCTCCTTTTCTGATACCGTATAATAATTTAGAAAAGTATTGTATTTCATATATCATTGTGATTAATATAGGGCAACATAAATAGCCATCCTTGGCTTGAAGAACAAGACATACATATAATACTAAATAATATTGGGCTAGACTATTACAGATTATTCTTGACACGCCCCCGTAATCCCGTGGGAAAAGAGTGAACACGAAGATTGGTCTTGAGAGATTGGAAATGCGGTTGACCCAAAGGCTTGGTAAGAAGATCGGCCAACTAGTCCTTGGACTTGAAGAAGGAAATGCCTAGTTTATGGGAAGCCACTGGATTTCAAACATGATGAAAATCAATCTCTATATTCTTTGTTCGGGCATGAAACACCAGGTTATGAGCAATATAAGTGGCGCCAATGTTATCACACCATAGGGTGGGTGGCTCGGGTAATTGGATGAGACATTTCCGAAGGAGGTCGTGATAACCACTAAACTTCAAAGATCGGTGTTGAGAGAGTCTTGTACTCGGCCTCAGTGCTACTCTTAGAGATAGTCAAATGTTATTTGGTACGCCAACTAATAAGATTGTACCCAAGAAAGATACAATAGGCCTCAACTATAATCAGAATAACCACAGAGAGACACAAGAGAGCAATGAGACAGGAAGAGGCCATCGAAAATAGTGTGCTTCAAGTAATGAAGAATGCGCTTAACAGCAGCCCAGTGAGCCTCCGTAGGAGCGTGCATGAATTTGCTGACCTTATGGACAACGAAGGCAAAATCGGGGCAGGTAAATCTAACGTACTATAATCCACCGACAAAAGTACGGTAGAGAGACGGATCGGAACAAGTAGGACCTGAGTCAAGGACAAGCCGAGTAGAGGCAGACATAGGTGTAAGGCATGTCTTGCCCTTGTCCGTACTAGCATGTTGTAGGAGCTGAAATATATACTTCCTCTGAGTGAGATATAAGCCATCAGATATGGGAAGAACCTCAATGCCCAAGAAGTAGGATAAGTGGCCGAGATCCTTAACCAAAAAGTGACCACACAGGAAACAAATAACCTGCTCAATAAGAGAAGAGGAAGTACCAGTAACAATAATATCATCAATGTAAATAAGAATATACACAGGATCACCACCACGAGTGTAGACATATAGTAAAGTGTTGGCCTTAGAGCCAACATAACCAAACTAAGAAAGAACATCCGTAAAGCGTGAAAACCAAGCACGAGGGGCCTAGTGAAGGCCATAAAGACTGCGACGGAGACAACATACATAGTCAGGATAATCGGGGTGAACAAACCTCTGAGACTGCTGCATATAAATGGGCTCAGATAAATGCTTATGCAAGAAAGCATTCTGAATGTCCACCCGTCGAAGAGACCTACCTTGCGAGACAGCAAGAGACAATATAAGCCGAATGGTGACCTATTTAACAACTTGACTAAATGTGTCGGAAAAATCAATACCCTCTGCCTGATGAAAATCCATGGCAACCAAGCATGCTTTATGATGTTTGAGACGTCCATCTGTATGATGTTTAGTCTTGTATACCCATTTATTTCCAACAATATTCATTTGTGAGTGTGGAGGAACAAGATCCCAGGTATGGTTGCACAGAAGCGCATCAGTTTCCTCTCTCATTGCGGTACGCCAAATTTGGTGTTTGGAGGCTTGAGTGAAGGACGTAATGTCGGATGAGGTAGAAAATACGACAATAACTTTAGGGAGAGGATAGCGAATAAAGCCAGGCATAATCACAGGCTGAGGGAATTTGTTTTCATACGAGTAACCATCGGATGCGGAGGTGGAGGGCTCGGTAATAGAGTTGGAAGGAGGGGATTCAGAGGTGGTGACGATTGGGTGGGGGAATCGGGTGGTGTTGGAGCAGGGAACAATTCCTCAAGGTTAGGAGAAGTAGGAAGTGTAGTAGGAAGAGGCATAGTGATAGATTCCATGGTGCGGGTAAGCGTGGAAGGGATGTAGGGAAAGTCTTTTTCAACAAAGATGACATGGCGAGCAATATAGATACAGCCACTGGCGAGGTCGGGTAATTTGTAACCATGGCAGGAGGTGCTATAGCCAAGGAAGAGACACGTTTTGGAGCAAAAGTCGGTTTTGTGGGGGTTATAGGGGTGGATATAGGGCCAACAGACACAACCAAACACATGGAAGAAAGAGTAATCAAAGGCCCGGTGATAGATGAGCTCGAAGGGAGATTTGTTATTGAGAACTATAGTGGGAATACGGTTAGTAAGATAGGTGCGGTGATGAAGGAATCTTCCCAATAGGGTAAGGGACATAGGATTGAACTAAGAGCGAGAGGATGACTTCAACAATTTAGAGGTGTCTACGTTTAATAGCACCACCTTGTTCGTGAGTGTGAGGACATGAGAGGCGGTGTTGGATTCCAAGGGAGGTGAGAAGAGTGGAAACCCGGTGGTAGTCGCCACCCCAATCAGTTTGGAAAGACTTAAGTTTTGAATTAAATTGACTTTCGACTATTTTAAGAAAATTGGGAAAGATGGATTCAACATCAAATTTATTTTTCATAGGATAAAGCCACAAATTTTTTGAATAATCTTCAAGAAAGCTAACATAATAACGAGAACCATAGATATAAGATTCTGCAAAAGGGCTCCAAACATCAGAATACACTAAATCCAAAGGTGCCAAAGATGTAAAATTAGAAGTATATAAAGTTTTACGGTGACTTTTAGCTAATTGACACGGAGCACACACAACATCGGGTGCTTTATTAGGAATAAAAATAGAAAGACGACTTAAAAATTGACGAAGCACAGGCGGAGAGCAATGACCGAAACGTTGGTGCTAGGTGGTGAAGTTTGAGGGGGAGGTGGCAAGAGCTTTAGCAGGAGAAGAGGTGAACGAGGTGGAGAAGTGATAGAGACCATCTTTGACAGAGCCCCTAAGATGGAAGTGGCCCAAGTAATCCTTGACAAGAAAATAAGTGTCAGAAATTCGAAATATACAGAATTATCAGAAGCGAATTTATGTACATACAATAAATTTTTAGTAAGGGAAGGAGTAATGAGAACATTTGATAAATAATAGGTACGGGAAGGGGAGGAAAAAATATATGAGCCAGAGTGAAATATATGTAAAACTGTATCATCACTGACCTGAACCTTGTCAGGGCCATCATAAGGTTCAGAAGATAAGTTGAGATTGCGGAAGTCGGAAGTAAGAGGATGAGTAGCAACAGTATTAGGAATCCAGTCAGGAGAGTGTTGCGGATAGGGGTTGGCCGCATAGGCTTGAGGTGGGTAAGGAGGACGTGAAGCCAGAAGATGATAATACTCGTATCGCTAATAGCAATTTTGAGCCGCGTGACCCGCTTTAGCACAGATTTGACATGGAATGGACGAGTCACCATAATTCTGTCTGTTATAGTTCTAACCACCATAAGGCTGTCCGCCATAATTTGAGCCCGAACAGAGGCGATGTGGAGATCCACGGCCCCGGCCACGATAATTATTTGATCCACACCCCCATGAGGAATTGCTGGGAGCTGATGAACCAGCAAAGTTCGCCGTAGCAGGTGAAGTAGCGGTCGGAGAAGGTACGGCGACCGGGGTGGTGATTCGAATCCCGCATTTGGTGGTCATAATAAGGCATAAACTTCATCAAGGGTTATAGACGTACTGTCCGAGATCATCGTAACAAGAGAGTCATAGTCGGGCCCTAAACCATCAAGTAAGTAGGCAATATGATCGTTGGTGTTTAGGGTGTGGCGGCGAGTGCAAGTTAAATGCGTTGAGTTTCTTGACTCGGAAATAGTAATATGCCGTTGAAGATTCATCTTTTCGAGTTCTTCGCTAATTCCATTCGTACTTGGACAAGCTTTGCCCGTCTCGTGAAGCAAATGAAGCCTTTAACACCGACCAAATTTCCGCCGAAGTGGCGCGGTGTAGACTTGGGAGAGGACGTCTTCGATGAGGAGGAGGTGATGATCACGCCAGATCAAATTGTCGATTTGGACCATTCACCGTAAGCGAGGATTTGGCTTGGATCGAACATCGGCCCGGTGATGGTGGGGGGATCGTTCCATCAAGATAGCCATATACACCTTGACCTCACAAATATGGGAGAACTTGTGCCATCCATAAGTGCTAATTTTCTTTGAGTTTGTTTAATTATGTGAATAGAAGAAGAGGGAGTAAAAGAGGGATACGAGGAGGTGGTGGGTTGTTTCACGGAGGTTCTTTGTAGAGTCAGACACAATTGCCGTGCGAAGAAGAAGAAGGAAGAGCTAGGTTTTTTTTTTTGTATTTTGACGAGAAAAGGCTAGGGTGGGTTCAGGAAAAATTTGGAGAGGTAAATAATTAACATTATATCTCAATATACTCTGAGGATGCCGTGTGCAAAAATGTTAAATGACGTTCATTTTCGTTGGAAAAATACAGAGTACCCAGAAAATAATAATAATAATAATAATAATAATAATAATAATAATAATAATAATAATAATAATAATAATAATATTGAAAATAGAATAAATAATAATAATAATAATAATAATAATAATAATAATAATAAAATTTGGTATACAAAGAAGATGCATCTGCCGGTAACATACCTAAAATAATAGATATAAAGCCCTTAAAAAAAATGAGATTCTTATAGTTCTCAAAGAAAAAAGAAATGGGATTTAATGAGACAATCTCACATCTTATCATGACCTTTAACACGAGCAACACGGATGAATCCTTTTTGAACATAATCTCGATATAATGAAAATCAATCAACACAGGTGATGATGGTCGGCTCAGGCCAAAGCCACGCGTCATACAAATATTGGCTAATCGCGGGTTGAAGAGGGAACATGTCCCGATCAAGGAGAGGAAGTCCGACCAAGGGCGACTGTAGATCCTGAGGGCGAGCGATATCCCAGATACTGACCACCGCAGGATGGTCGGTCCATAAAGAATGCGCAGAGCGCAACCAAACTCCTCTATCCAACAGGGCCGAGCGTCCACGCGTTTATACGCTCATGACCATTGAGCAGGAATAAAACGTGAGAAATGAACCTAGCCTTATTAAGGCTCTGATTCATAATTCGATATCAGAGAATCATTCTCCCCTAATAATCAGGAGTCCAAATCATTCTAATCCCAACCGAATCCTTGGAGGATACGGCAAAATTAGGGTTTAGACTCTATTTAAACTGTTGCAAGAACTACGGCCGACTTGATTCCAGTTAAGCAATTGGATACGTAGGCAGCTCAAGAGCAACTTGAGTTCAGTCAAAACACCATATAACAAACCATCCCTTCTTTTGGTATCGGCCGGTGACCCGGAGAACTACCATTAGAACAATCATACCCGGAAATTATTTATTGGTGAAATCCGACTTCATCATTGGCGCTAGAAGGAGGGTCTTCTACTGGTAGTTTCAGAAGCAACGCACAGTCACTATGCCGCCAAAACAAACGGGGAAGGAAACGCAAAAAGCCGCATCACAAGGTGGCGAATCCACCATGGCTGAAAAAGAGGCCGGATGAACCCTAGGGGAAAAAGCAGGAGAGACCACGGCGACACCCTCCCAGGTAGAACCCCTACCGGATCCCGCACAGCAGGCTTTGGTTGAGGCGTTATCTAACCTTAATCCGGCCCTCTTCAAAACAATTGTGACAAACGCGTTAAAAGTCCGGGGGGAAGATATCACAGGGGTGACGCACACCAAGGAAAACCCAATTATGGATGAAAATGAAAAGGCCCCCAATTTTTCACGGAAAGAGCATATCGAGGCTCTGTCCACCAGTTCCATCCCAGGCCGGAGAGAAATCAAAGAACAGGCCAAAGATGCAGCCCGTATGGAATTGGATGCTATCCTGGGTAAAACCCCTTTCTCTTTTGAATCTCCTTTTACTGAGCAGGTCAAAAGTTACCCCAGACCCCCAGGATTTAAGATGCCAAAAATGGACCCTATGATGGGACAAAAGACCCCAATGTTCATATGCACCAATACCTGACGCATATGACCTTGTACAACGCGGCCGATCAGATGAAGTGCAAAGCGTTTCCTGCGTTATTGACTGGTCGGGCTCGGGAGTGGTTCAGGAAACTACCACCCAAGTCCATTAACGACTTCACTACTTTAGCCAGAAAATTCATGCATGCCTTCATCACCGCACGTCCGTTCCAGAGGAATGCCACTCACTTGCTCACGTTAAAGCAAAAGCACGACGAAAGCGTGCTGATATTCCTGAAAAGGTTCAATGAAGAATCAAGACAGGTACAAGGGGCTGATGAACATCTGATAGTTACATCCTTTATAGCAGGGCTACGTGAGGGTCGGCTATACGCCAAGCTCAATAGTAAACCCCCACTGTCTATGGAAGATTGCGTAGAAACAATTTTTAAGCATTGTCAAGGGGAAGAGGCCAACAGACTCAAGAGAGAACAGGAAAGGGCAGACCCTAGGAAAGGAAAGACGACACGGCAACCAGAGAAAGAGCGAAAACAAGTATAGGACAGGATGACCTCTCCTATTACCGACAGGCTCGAGAAGAAGGGAGCTCTCCAAGACAGGGACTTGGTGCCGTTGAATCGATCACGCGAGCAGGTGCTCGCCCTAATGGAAAGAAAAGGAATAGCGCGAACACCCCCACCTTTAAGGGGGCCAGTGGAAAAAAGGGACCAGACAAAGTTTTGCAAATATCACAAGGACGTGGGTCATGATTCAGAGAACTGTAGAGACCTGATTAGAGACATAGATGATGCGGCCTTAGAAGGAAAAATTGATGAAGCAATTGATCGAACGTGGAACCCTAACCCAAGAGGTAGAAGAGAGTACAAAAGGAAAAATTATTATCAGGGAAATGATGGTAGAGCAGACCAAAAGCGAAGGAGAGATCCTTCTCCAGACCCTGAAGAGCACATAAATAATAAACCCATCAATACCATCAATACTATTGCGGGTGGTCCGTCAAAATACAGACCACCCGGAGAAAGTGGCAATCCCAAGGGCTCACCACCTGAGACAAGTAAGAAGCAAAAAGTGACGGGAGAAGTAGTGTACGGACCAGGGGATCCTCTTCCTCTGGTTCCCAACAACGAAGGACTAGTGATTGAGTTAGTAGTTAATAAGCACACAGTAAAACGAGTGTGTGTGGATACGGGGAGTGCGGTAAACGTTCTGTACCTATCGGTGTGCCAGGCCATGAAGATACGAGAAACCGAGCTAACTCCAGTCTCAGCCCCGTTGTTTGGATTCGCCGGACCACCCATACATCCTGTTGGTATGATTAAGCTGCCAACAACTTTCGGACGAGGAAGAAAGAACAGGACTCTTATGGTCGATTACGTGGTGGTACGATCGGCCTCGGCATATAATGTCATATTGGGAAGACCCGCTCTGATAGACCTTCGAGTAGTAACATCCCCTACACATATTAGCATGAAATTCCCTACTGTAGAAGGAAAGGCAGAAATAAAGGAAGATGTGGAGACATCCAAGAGCTGCTATACCGCCACCATAAAACAAAAAATGATGGTACAACAGGTCCTTATTATCGAACTCGTCCCAGAAGAAGAGGAGCGATGGTTAACCAATGACGTGGTAACACAAGAAGCCCTGTGGGAAGACCAGGAAGACAGGGTCGGCGTCGGGGAATGGATTCCAGAACCCCATAGACAGAGTCTAATCAATTTGTTGAAAGAATACAGAGATGTTTTCGCTCTGACCGCGGATGATATGCCCGGTCTGTCTTCCAGCCTGGCATTACATCGTTTAAACGTAGACCCAAGCAGAAAGCCCGTCCGGCAGAAGAGGCGATGTTTCGCTCAGGAAAGAGTTGAGGCTGTTCAGAAAGAGGTAACAAAGTTGCTGTAGGCTGGTATAATTAAAGAGGTGGTATATCCTGAATGGTTGGTCAATCCGGTTCTAGTTAAGAAACCAGACGGATCTTGGCGAATGTGTGTGGACTTTACAGACCTAAACAAGGCGTGCCCAAAGGATTGTTACCCACTTCCGAAGATCGATAGCTTTGTAGATTCCACGGTCGGATATGAAGTCTTCGCGTTCCTAGACGCGTATAAGGGGTATCATCAGATAGCCATGGCTCTAGAGGACATGGAGAAGACATCTTTCATTATAGAAAGATGGACCTTCTGTTATCTTACTATGCCGTTCGGCCTCAAGAACGCTGGAGCCACGTATCAGAGAGCCGTAAATAAAATATTTGAGAAACAAATTGGGAGGAACATGGAGGTATACGTAGATGACTTATTGATCAAAAGCAGGTCTCTCGAGCAATACTTGGTGGACGTCAGAGAAATTTTCGGAGTACTAAGGCAAACACGAATGCGTCTCAATCCAAAAAAGTGTACGTTTGGGGTACGGTCAGGAAAGTTCCTTGGGTACATGATATCCAAGGAATGTATAAGGGCAAATCCAGACAAGGTAGAGGACATACAGAGCATGGCCCCACCGAAGAACATTAAGGAAGTACAAAGATTGACAGGGCGTATGGCCGCCCTAAATAAATTCCCCTCACGGTCGGCGCAGAGGGCTCTCCCTTTTTTCAAGATCTTAAGGCAAGCAAACCCCTTTGACTGGAATGAAGAATGCCAAAAGGCGTTCGAAGAGTTGAAGAAATACCTCCAAACTTGCCTGTTCTTACCACACCACAGGAAGGAGAGACTCTATACTTGTACTTGTCGGCGTGCCAAGAAGCATTGAGTGCCGTCCTGGTGAGCGATCAGGATAACACTCAAAAACCAATTTTTTATGTTAGTAAAGCACTCCGAGGGCCAGAGGTGAGGTATACCAGTGCAGAAAAGTTGTCATTGATTTTAGTCCATGCGTCAAGAAAACTAAAATCATACATTCAGGCTCATCCTATAGTGGTCATGACAGACCAACCACTTCGACAGATTCTAGATAAACCAGAGACGTCTGGGAGATTGACAAAATGGGTGGTCGAGCTGGAATTCAGCCAACTTAAGAAGATTCTACGCCTAAGACAGGTTCAAGGCTGTTTGTTATTTAATTTATTATCTAAAGTATGAGAATGTAATAAGTTGCTCTTGCGACCGTTTATTTGTTCAATAAAGTTGGCATTTATTTATTTGTAGCGTTTATGTGCACTTCTTTACATAAAAAAATAAACTGCCAAAGGCAGAGCAAGCTCAGAGACTGAGCGCCACATAAAAATAGCCATATAAAAATAAACTGCCAAAGGCAGAGCATTAAAGCAACAGATAGCTCTCAAGCATGCCACGTCAGAAATAGACAGAGCATGCTTGAGGGGGAGATAGCAAGATAAGACGAGGCAAAGGTAAAGTAAACAGTCAAAAAGGAACAGCCATGAGTGCTTTTCCTCTTATAGCCATGAGTGCTTTTCCTCTTATAAATTAAAATTTGTTGACAAGTCTTTACAAATATTGAAATAACAGACCGCAGAGCAAGTCATAAGCATATTAAACAGGTTTAGGCTGGGAGCCACCAGCTGAGACATTTTGTTCTAAAGTTGCTTGAGTAGCCGGCTTGGGAGGGAGAGGGACAGAGTATTTCTGAACAATATCGACCCCCGACTTGAGCTCCTGAAGTCGCTCGTTGTACATCAGCCCCATGCCCGGCTTATACAAATTGGCGTTCTTCAACTTTGAAATGTCAAGGCCTGCGAGTTGTGCTCGAGCATCATCGATCCCCATCGAATACCCATGGTTAACTATAGGAATAAGGAGAGCGGAGAGGACCCCATCAAAATGGGCAGTGCTGTAATAATCATGGATGCCCTTAGCTACAAGTGCAGGGACGGAATTCTCCAGAGCGCTACAAGCCGATTGTGCAGCCTTCAGACTCTCTTCGATCTTTGCACTCTTCTCGCCTCGTCGGTGGTGTGCCTCCAAGTTCTCAGATCTCTCTCAGAGCATGTGCCGTACGCAGAGTCTGCATCTCCAGCTCATGCTTGGTCTTAAGGTCGACCAGACCCTTTTTCTTGGACTCATACAAATCTTTGTATTTCTTCTTGGAAGCCTTGAGCTCAGACACTGTCTTCTCATGCTCATCAGCAACAGCTTTGGATTTGGCCAGACGGTCGAATACTTTCTGACCGATCCGAGCACCCTGACCAAGTATGACCACAAGGAAAATAAAAATACATGCGAATGTGCATAAATTTATATATAAAAAGAGGATCAACCAAGAAATATAGCAGGCATACCATCTCAGATAAATCTACAGTAGACATGGCGTGGAGAGCGGTTTGAATTGTGGAAGCTTCACCTTGCTCTCCCCCGGCAGGTCCAGCCGTGAGTAACCCTGAGCGTCCTCTCTTACGAGAGGGCTCTCTGACAGTTGACTAATTTGATCGGCGCAGGGGGACTAGATCAGAGACTTCTTCATCAGAGGGAAAATCGGTAATAATCACATCTTCATCCCCAGACCGCGGTGGGTTGCGCATAGCGTCATCCGATTGTTCGGTGAGGGATTGGACGGCTTCAGAGTCGAGCACCGTACCGGATGATCTGATAAGCGAAGGCTCAGGATTATTCTGAGTAGAGGATCGACCAAGGCTTCTTCAGGCTGAACATCGTTAGCTCTAGCTCCTTCTCCAGATAGTAAATGCGCCAAGTCGGCCACTGTACCAAGAAAACAAAAGTAAGATGCATAAAATACAATTGTACAAGGAAAGAAATCAACAAGTACAGCAAGATCCTACAAGATTTCTCTTCATCCTCGGTAAGAGGTGCGTATGGCTCGGGCCCGGCCTCATGCAACCGAGCGCGATCGATGAGTTCAGAAGGATAATTTTGGCAACTCATGGAAATATCTAACTGCCTGATAACTTGGATCCAGTCCTTCAGGTCGGCCATATCAGGGGTCTCATCCTTGTCGAGCGTGGCAGTGTTCCACCTACCCAATCGGGCATTCACCTCATGACAAACAAAAAAGAATCTCTCTTTCCATCGCTTAAAGGACGTTTTCCCGGCATGTTGAATGGGAATATCTAGTAGAGGACCCGGTCGACAGAGAAAATAATACCATCCCGGAGAATTGGGAACCTTACAGCGCCGGTAAAACGTCCGAAATAGCCCAACTGAGAATCTAGTCCGTACCAAACGGCACCAAATAGCAAAACCTACAATACATCGAACCCCATTTGGGGCAAGTTGGGCAATTCCCAATTCATAGTGGCGGAGAGTGGCCACAATAGCAGGACATAGTGGCAACCTCTTGCCGCATTCAAATTGATCCTTATAAACGGCACAGTAATCAGAGGGTGGCTCAGACGCATACCGGCAGACGACCCATGCGTCGGTTCTCGAGGGCGGACTAATAGGAATGCGGGGAGCAAATCTGTTTGCATCTATTTGGTAATGTTACAGAGATAATCGATAGAATGCTGGGAAATGATGGATTCGATTCCAAAACTACCCATGATAGATTTGGTTGCGGAAACGGCCTTTAGATGTCGTATGAAAGCAGAATCCCTAGGGTTTGAGGACACGGTGTGCCTAGGAACAAGCCCAGATAACAAGTTATATTGATAAGTGATGGCCAGAGAAGCGGCCGGAAAAGATGAAGTAAAATGGGATGAGGCGGCAGATACACCTTCAGACTCAAGATCAATGGATTTGGGGCTCAATTCTCTATCAACTGACTCGTCGGAAGGAGTGGAGAATCTCACCCTCATAAATCGCAAAATTAAAGAACAATCAGAAATGTAGAAAAAAGAGTACTTACTTGCAGAAATGAAGAAGAAAAGAAGCTTCAGTTTTACACCCGGCCCCTTGAAGTAAATAACGGCAACAATAATGAGGAACAAACGTTTGAGAAGACAGGTTATAACTCCAAGCGACGCTTCGGTTAACGGCCCATCTGACGTCAGCAAGCACTGACGCCTCGTTTACCGTGTTAATAATGGCAATCGCAATAATGTATGGCGCGTCACAATGCCTCGATCGGCTCCAATGAGCAGAGCCGTCCAGTCATGACAAATTTTAGTCGAAAGCAGGTCGTCCCCGGCTAAAGACCCAGGCCGACCTGGGGGGCTTATGATGATGGTCGGCTCAGGCCAAAGCCACGCGTCATACAGATATTGGCTAATCGTGGGTTGAAGAGGGAACATGTCCCGACCAAGGAGAGGAAGTCCAACCAAGGGCGAATGTAGATCCTGAGGGCGAGCGATATCCCAGATACTGACCACCGCAGGACGGTCGGTCCATAAAGAATGCACAGAGCGCAACCAAACTCCTCTATCCAACAGGGCCGAGCGTCCACGCGTTTATACGCACATGACCATTGAGCAGGAATAAAACGTGAGAAATGAACCTAGCCTTATTAAGGCTCTGATTCATAATTCGATATCAGAGAATCATTCTCCCCTAATAATCAGGAGTCCAAATCAATCTAATCCCAACCGAATCCTTGGAGGATACGGCAAAATTAGTGGTTTAGACTCTATTTAAATCATTGCAAGAACTACGGCCGACTTGATTCCAGTTAAGCAATTGGATACGTAGGCAGCTCAAGAGAAACTTGAGTTCAGTCAAAACACCATATAACAAACCATCCCTTCTTTTGGTATCGGCCGGTGACCCGGAGAACTACCATTAGAACAATCATACCCGGAAATTATTTATTGGTGAAATCCGACTTCATCAACAGGCTTCATAAGCAAATGAAAGACCGTGTTGGAGAAATTTTTGCATAGCACCGAGATTATCACAGTGTGGTGCAGAAATAAGAAAACCATGCAAGATCACCGAAAAACACCAATTGAGTTCTGAAATTGTGGAGGCATCAAAGCGATACTTAGCCTCTGTAGAGGAACGAACAATAGTACTCTGCTTATTGGAACTCCATGATATAGCAGTACGACCCAACAACATAAGCATTGGTAGGTGAAAATTCAACTTTATTTCATGCCCAGTGAACATCAGAAAAATGCATAAAGAGTGATAGGTGTGTGTCGATGAACTTGAATGCCATAATCAATTGTTCCGCTATGTAACAAACTAAATGTTTGACGAGAGACCAATGTGATGTTGTTGGACGGTGCATAAAGTGAGATCATTTACTTACATACAAAACGATGTACGGACGATTACAAATTATATATTGTAACTCGATTTTAAGGTGATTGTAACACTCCATTCTCGGACATCGAGTCCTTATCCGGGAAAAAAACGTTCGGCACGTATAAAAATAAAAATAAAAATAAAAATAAATAAGTCTCTACTACGTCGTATCAGATAAAAGTAAACGGAAGCAAAAGGCTCGCGTATAAATTTTTTTTAGCATCCAAGAATAGAAATACAATATAAAGACGGAAATGTAACTTTATTATATTCAAAAGAAAATCCCAAAAAAAAAAAAACGACGTACGATATCCTCGAAAGAAAGAATTAAAAGGTACTACAAGTCTCGGAAGACCAAAAGTCAACTCCAAAAGAAAGAATAGTCTATATAATTGAGTGAAAGAACAATAAAAGTGTAAATCTCCAATGAGACGTCGTCAAACGTCGTCATCGAAATCTTCCTCAAAACTTGGATCAACATGTTCGTCTTCTCACCCCCAAACACATCGAAAACATTCATTTGAGGTAAGTACAACGTACTTAATAAAAGAGAAAAGCTATGATAACAATTAAGATTTATAAAGAAAAGATATTTAAAAGTTTAGTTATCTTGATGTGACCGACTTAATCTGGGTTCATTTCATATCCATCAACATGAATTGACTAAACGTTTCTAACTTAACTTATCTATGTTACAACCGCACTCAAGGGCACTACGCATATCCAAACTGGGGATATTCTTGGCAACATATTGGTGGATCACACCAATATCCACGGAAGCCTATTCTGGTAGACTCCGATAGTTCGCACATTTCAGTGAAGTCCCTCCGTACTTAGGGTCTTGTGAACCTACGGAGTTATCCACCTTCAGGAAAGCACACACATCGCGATATTGTCTGGTGTCTATCCAAGAGTGACATGTTGT
Source organism: Gentiana macrophylla (assembly GCA_026214975.1). Lineage (NCBI taxonomy): Eukaryota > Viridiplantae > Streptophyta > Magnoliopsida > Gentianales > Gentianaceae > Gentiana > Gentiana macrophylla. Next base: position 51,103,464 of record CM047806.1, read on the forward strand.
TTAATCTTTTACTAGGCAAGTACATATTTATTAAATTGATTAACTAACCACCTAAGTGTTTTCAAGTAATCTCCCTCGCATGTACTACTATCTTTCTAGACCCCTAGACATAAACAAGGCCTAATAATTATATAGACATTGATGTTTACTAATTCATCAAAGCACAAGCCTATCATGCTCTTCCGACAGATCCGAACTTCAACTCCCTTTAAGAGTACATTTGGTGCCGAAACTAAACGAATTAGAAGCTCAATTCAGGCTTGTTCATGTTTATACAATGTTATTATATCATAAAACAAGGTGTAAAACTCAACACATAGCTTAAACATTTATTTTCCCAAAACAGGGTCCAATGCGTACGCATTGATTGGAATGCGTACGCATTGATTGGAATGCGTGCGCATTCACTGACCAGAAACTTGCTGAAAGTTTCTATCCAGCCAATGCATACGCATTGCCTACGATGCGTGCGCATTGCACGAACAGTGAGCATCCTGAACCAGCCTGAACCAACAATGCTTACGCATTGCTCTGAATGCATGCTCATTCTATGAACAACAACAGAAACCAGAGCATCCTGTATAGGGAATGCGTACGCATTCTGCCTGTAGCCCTAAATCTGATTTTTAACAACTTAACGATTTCTAATCCATTTTCAACACAATTAACATCGAATTAAACACAATAATACACAGAAAATCATATCTTTAACAAGCCATAACATCTATGATCCTTGGTCAACTAAAAGACACAACTTTCTAGCATTAAACATCTTAAAACTTGATCTAAACCTTATAAACCATAATTACGATCATAAGAAAAGCCTCTTACGGGTTTGCAAGCAAAATCCAAAATCCAAGATGAAGAAAAGTCTGCAGCCCTTCCAACAGCCTTGTATCCAAACGATGTCCTTCTCACGACGATTCAAATCTCTACTCTGATCTGAAAACGGTTTAACTTCACTCTAGAATTTCTGAAAACTCTCCTAACCTTTTCTCTTCTCCTCAATGGCGCAGAGAAAGAAGCGTAGAAACTGATTTGGATTATTTTTAGGTTATGGGAATAATCTAATTATATTTTCCTTAAATATAATTTCCCAAAAAAAACATTTTTCCTTAATTACCCTTAATTACCATAAAAATCAGAATTTCCTTAAATATATACACACATTTCAAAAAATCTCATATATATATTTATTACATAACTTAACTCCAATAAAAGAAAAAGAAATAATAATATTTCGTTTTCGCAAAATGACACATCTGCCCTTTTTCGAAAATCGGAATATTACAGTGATAGTCGAAATGTTCGCCGGTAAACGAGTCACTGCATGATTCATATTATTCATTGATGTCTTAGTAGGAAATTCAGGACATGTCTTTGTGGGGAATGAAGATTTCTGACATCAATATCGACAACCTTTACCTTGAAGATACAAGAAAAAACTCTCAAAACTTTTAAAGCAGAACGCACCGCTAACAATAACATACAAATAAAATTTTCCACAACTTGATATCATTACCAGTAATAATAAGATCATCGACATAAATTAAAATATAGAGAAGATAATGGTCAAATCGATTAGTAAATAACAACAATCATCTTAAGCATAATAGAATCGAACCGAGAGCAAAAAAAATAATAAAAAATAAAAATTAAGCTCCTCATACCAAGCTCTAGGAGAATGGTTTAAATTGTATATTTCATTCTTAAGTTTAAAAACATAATCTTGACTATCATAATCAATGAATCTCTGAGGGCATTCTTAAGTTTAGAAACATAATATTGTCTATCATAATCAATGAATCCCTGAGGGTATCACATATAAACAATTTCTTAACGATGCCTTTGCAAAAGTGCATTATTGATCTCAATTTGTCAATGTTTCATCCCATTGGAATAGCCATACTCGGAACAATACACAAAATATTGGGCTTGACGACATGATTGAATGTTTCATAATAATCAACACCATGGTGTTGGTGAAAACATTTTGAAACTAAACGAATTTTATAACGATCTAATATATGAACTATCAGATTTACGTTTTAGTTGGAAAAAAAACCCATTCACAACCCACCAAATTATAACAAGTCTGTAAAGGTACAAGTTCCTATATATCATTGTGCATCAAATAATCATACTCCTAATGCATTGCTGACCTCCATTTCAGCTGTTTTAATTCTTGAATAATAGCGGTCGGTTTAGTTCCATGAAGAGATAATTGGATCTGGGTATAGAGTTAACTTTTGAATAGGTTTAGAGATGTTATTGTGAGCCCTAAGTAATCATGGGGCCGGGGTTGTAATTATGAAGCCCGGACGAGAATGAGTATGAGTAGGGAGGTTGGATGGAAGTGGTAGGAACCAATGTTAAGGAGAGAAGGGCGGGATCCAAGCGTCACCTGTTTAAACTTATCAATTGGAGCCATAGATGAACTAGTGGCTATTATAGCATCCACATAAACAAGTAAGCCTATAAAGTCCTTGCCTACAACACTTGTGAATAAACTGTGATCATGAGGTGATTGAATGAATGCCATCTCTGTTAATGCTTCAGTTAGTTTGGAGTTCCACTGTCTACTAGCCTGTTTTATGCCATATAATGACATTGTAAGTCTACAAACTTGATTAGGTTTCTCTGAAACCAAGGGGTAGATCCATAAAGACTTCGCATCTAGCTCACCATGTAAAAAGGCATTGTTGACATCCATTTGGTGTATATGCCATCTTCTGGAAGCTGTAAGGGCTAATAAGGTTCTGATAGTGGTAATTTTTGCTACAATTGAAAAGGTTTCGTGGTAGTCAATACCATAGGTTTGTGTGTAGCCTTTTGCTACTAACCTAGCCATGTACCTTTCTATCCATCAGCGTGATACTTAACCTTATACACCCATTTGCAATCAATGGTAGATTTTCTGGGTGGTAGACTCACAACTTCCCTAGTTTATGTTGCTTGCAATGCATCCAACTCCTTTTGCATAGCCACTTTCCAACATTCATGCTTAGTGTCCTTATTATAGGTCTTAGGTTCTTGAATATTGTCTGCTGCACAAACCAACTTCTGATAATTGTTAGCCAGATTATCATATATGACCACGTTATTGATAGAATGTGGTGATCTTCTTGTAGGAACTACACATTCTTTGAGATATGCAAGAACTTGTCTTTGTCTGTTGAATCTCCTTATTTCATTGTGAGTAATTTGTGTGGCAGCACCTGGAACTATGGAAGAAGTATCCTCATGTACAACCTCAGTGGTTTGAGGATGCTGCAATATCTCATATGTGGCAACTTCATAAGGAACATGCAATAGCTTAGCGCTCTGATGTGTATCTGTATGTCTTTTATATAACAGAAAATTGCACATCTCTAGATACAAAGATGTCCCTAGTCAACTCGTCTAGAAAAATGTAGCCCTTGGTGAACTTAGGAACCCCAAGATAAACACACTATCTTGCCTTAGGTTCAAGAGTTCTATTATGTGATTGTGTGCAAGCATATGCAAAGGAACCAAAAACTTTAAGTTTAGAATAATTAAACTATTTAGCATACAAAAATTAATAATGCGTCTTAAGGTGAATCACTCATGAAGGAATAAAATTGATAAGAAAAATAGCACGCATCACACAATATCCCCAATATGTTAATGGCAGATTAGACTAAAACTTTAAGGTCCTAACAACATTAGAATATGCAGATGCCTTCTTTTTATTATACCATTTTGTTGTGGGGTATCTACAAAATATGTTTGATTTATAATTCCTTTATCTGCATAATATTCAGGGATATCAAACTCAACACCATTGTCTGATCTGATAATCTTAACATGCTTACCAAATTGAACAAAAGCATATTGGACAAAGGATTGAACAAGTTGTCTAACTTCAGATTTAGCTTTCAACAAATAAACCCAAGTAAACTTAGAGAAGTCATCAACTGCAGAAAGAATGTAGGATTGACCATGCACGGTCTTTTGCTTGTATGGCCCCTAGATATCAAAGTGCACAAGATCAAAAATATTGTGTACAAAATACTGACTCAAAGGGAATGAATTTCTCTTATGTATAGCAAATTGACAGATATGACAAAGTGTTTGATTATGCACACAAGAAGAATCAATACAATTCAAATTAGACATTATTTTATTTGAGAAATGGCCAAGTCTATAATGCCATACTTGTTCATTTGTAATACTAGAGTGGTCATCTACTAAAGAGACATTATTAACATTTGAGCACTATCCAAAACATACAGGCCTCTAGAATTTTTAGCTGATCCAATCTAAATCCCAAGCCTCTTGTCCTAGATCAAACAAGAATCAAGATCAAAGATGATAGACAAATTAGGTTTAGCGGTTAGTTTAGCCAAAGATATAAGATTGAAATTGAAAACTGCTATACACATGACATCTATGAGTAACAGTCTATCATTTATGCAATCTGTGGCTATGTGGCAACCGTACACACATGTTAGACACAAATGTTGAAGATTTCATACTATATATGTTAATAATTATATTGTCAGTAGCACCAGAGTCTATAATCCAAGTTAAGGAACTATTAGGTTTAGACAAACTTGATGTATCAGCAGTAGGAACAAAATTGGTTGTAAAATAGTGGCTTGATTAGCCATATGCTCATAGGAATATGACTTTTGAACTTCAAAAGCCTCATCGGCTGCCGAATTCAGCTTTATTCAAAGTATAACCTTCAGAATCTTGTATATTGGACACAATATTGGCAGAATTCACACCTTGATCTTTTGAAACTACTTCTGCCATATTTACCCAACTTTTAGGCTTCCAACCAAGTGGATAACCATGCTTCTTGTAGCATTTGTCCACTGTGTGCCCTGTAAAACCACATAATGTACATTGTAACTTCTTCCCAGCTTGAGCGTTCCCAGTTTTTTTCCTAAAATTTGATGTACTACAAACTGCTGACTTTTTAAAGTTTTGCTGATAACCAGTGTGTTGCGAGTTTCAGGACCAGCAGGGGCAACATTAGAAGGATTATGATTAAATTCCATGTTACATAAGGCTGTGGCTTCTAGAAACCTATTCGCATAATCTTTCTTATCTTCCAATTTCAAAGAAATGGTAAAAACAGTGTCCAGATCTGGCACATGCACCATCAATTGTGCTTATGTCAAAAGTTGAGAAAATTCATAATTCTAACCCCTCAAGAATTTTACAACCTTCTCAGTTTCAGCATAACCAGTAAAGGCCTTAATAACATCACACTGACATCTAGGCGCACAAGAACAAGCAGGATCTGGCCTCATAATGGCTATGTCATCCCATAAAGTCTTAAACCTAGTAAAGTAACTAGTAATGTCCAGATCCCCTTGTTTAAGGGCATGAACTTGGTCCAACAAATCTACCAAACGAAAAACATCCAATCTAGAGAATCTTGACTGTAAATCTAACCATATTTTCCAAGAAGTTTCTTTATACATTACACTTTGTGCAATGGAAGACATTACAGAATTCAAGACCCAAGTCTTCACAAAAGTTTTTCATTGTAACCAAACCTGAAAAGCTGGAGATGTTACAGCAGGAGGATTGATTGACCCATCTATGAAACCAATCTTATTCTTGGCGTTTAAAGCCATCTTCATAGAATGGCTCCATGGATGATAATTCTTGTTGTTTAGCAAGGGTTGCACCAATACCAACGTTGGATTCTCATTGGGTTGCAAGTAAAGAGGATTTCCTGAAAGAATGCCTTGATTTTGAGCTGCAGGATCCAAGGAAAAAGAAGAAAACGGAAGATACAGGAACACAACAGAATAGCAAAAAAGGTCCTTCAAGAATTTCAAAAAAAACGAACAATTTTGTAACTTGAAGGCAAAATCACGTTAGAGAAGCAAGAAATTGCTTTGATACCATGTGGAAAGAAACGCAGAAAAAGTCAAGAAAACTGAAGAACTTCATTAATGAGGAGAAATAGTTTCATTAATGAGAGGAAATTAGCAATAGTGATGGGAATCAGGAAATCGGCACCATTACAGCAGTTTTCTCAAATAATCTGATAATTTAGCTCCTACATACTAGTGGAGTATATATAGAAGTGTCTTCAGCAATAAATTACACTAGTAACAGCGTATAACCGCCCTAACAACTTAATAACAAACTTTTAAATAGAGTGTTTATTTGATGAAATGTCTTCAAGAACACTTGAACATCTTTAATCACTTCTAGAAGCTATGTGTAAACTCCAATTGAAAGAATTAATTCGACATCATTATAAATAACCTTTACCCCGACGATACATTAAAGAGCTCTCAAAACTTTTAAATCAAAACTCGCTGCTAACATACAAATAAATATTCACACAACATGACCATCATTACTAGTAATAATAAGATCATTGACATAAATTAAAATAAAAAAAGAAGATAATCATAATGTCGATAAGTAAATAAACAACAATCATCTTGAGCATAACAAAATCCAACCAAGAGCCAAAACAAAAGTTAAGCTCCACATACCAAGCTCTAGGAGATTGGTTTAAATCGAATACTGCATTCTTAAGTTTAAAACATAATCTTGTCTATCATAATCAGTGAATCTCTGAGGGTATGACATATAAACAGTTTCTTAAAGACGTCCCTGCAAAAGTGCACTGTTGATCTCAAGTTGTCGATGTTTCATCCCTTTGCATTAGCCAGACTCGAAACAATACACAAAATTTTGGGCTTGACGGCATGATTGAATGTTTCAAAATAATCAACACCATGGTGTTGTTGAAAACAATTTTCAACTAAACGAGCTTTAAAATGATCTAATATATGAACTATCATATTTATGTTTTAGTTGGAAAAAACCCATTTACAACCTACCACATTATAACTAGTCTATAAAGGTACAAGTTTCAGTGTCTCGTTCTGCATCAAATAATCATAAATACTCCTCATGCATTGCTGACCTCCATTTCAATTGTTTTAATTCTTGAATAATAGCGGTCGGTTTAGTTCCATGAAGAGATAATTCGATCTGGGTATAAGAGTTAACTTTTGAATAGGTTTAGAGATGTTATTGTGAGCCCTAAGTAATCATGGGGCCGGGGTTGTAATTGTGAAGCCCGGACGAGAATGAGTATGAGTAGGGAGGTGGGATGGGAGTGGTAAGAACCAATGTTAAGCAGAGAAGGGCGGGGTCCATTGGTCCAAGCATCAATGTGAACAAGGGAAGACATTGAAGCAAACATTGAATGCTTGGTATGAAAAAGGAAAACAACTTCCATAAAATTTACATGCCGTGAAATAAACATACATGGTACCGGTTGATCAATATCTTGTTTCAAAGAATATCTTATAAAAACACATAGTTGATACCTATTTTGAAGTTTATGTGATGTGCACGGACATAATCGTGGTTAACATAAACAATCAAAAAACACGTAGTTTAGAGTAATATGGTAGTGTCAAAAATCTGTTCATACGGAGATGACATGCTGGGGACCGGTGTAGGAATTTTGTTGTTTAAGTACATCGTCGTTACAAAATAATGATAGATATAATAATGATAATTGTATTCCCTTATCTAAATGTACATATATAAGATGAATAGTACTCCCTCCGTCCCATTTTAATAGTCATGTTTGACTTTGCACCCGATTAAGAAAACTGTAATTAATTCTTTGAATCTCATTAAATAATCCAATATTTTTTACATTTATGTCCTTTAAGTAATACTTTGTCATGAATATAAACATATCATTTAATGAGATTCAAAGTATTAATACGTTTTTCTTAAACATGTGAAAAATCAAACATGACTATTAAAATAGGACGGATGTAGTAATAGTATATGTATCTTAACTGATAGACTTTATGAGATAAACCTTTTCTTATATACATGTGAATATATATCTTAAGTCTATCTTGTAATCTTAAACATGATGTAGTTTGGTCTTTAGATTATATGGGGTTGGATGTGATTTTTATTATGCTTTTGTTATGAGGAAAATAAGGAAATTTTTCCATAAAAAATATGTGTTTGGTTTTTTAGGTATATAATGCGACGGGGTTCCTCTGGCTTCTACTACTATGCAATCTATGAACATTTGGGAGAATGGCCTGCTTTCAGTCTTCCTGAGACGAGGATAGTCTTCAAGCTCAGAAAGGATAAGTAAGCTTTTAATTATCAAACATAGAGTATAGATCTAAATTATAATTATTAAATATTCATTTTAACTATATCAATTCAATTCTTAATTTAACTTTATTTTCGTCATTTTTCATCTTAAACGAAATTGTTTAATATCTCCCTATTTACACTTCCCTATTTTTTCTCTATCATTTTGTAACGCCCATGTCCTGGATACCGAGTCATTATCTCGAAGAAACGTTCGGCACGTGATATTTAGAGTAAAACCTAAATCTCACGTAAGTCTCGTGTCGTATCAGAGTAATTAAAGAAGGAGCAAAAGAAAAGAAACATGCGGACACTCAAGGGTACAGACCTTAAGGTGTTGCAAAATTGATCGCGTGTAAGCCGCTTATACTAGTAAGAGGACTAGGCCTATCGTAGTTAGCGAAAGAGCAAGGGTTCATCCCTCAAAGAACATGTTACAAATATGAGTATAACTACTAACTTAGGGCTAAGGACACAGAGAGTGGTCTTTGACCAAAAAAATGAAGATAAGGAAAACGAAAACATACAACAATCAACCTTCCGATTAATCTAATCCTAGCTTGGTATTATCCAATTCAATATACTAACGACTCTTTTAATCCCCAAATATATCCCCAAAAAAATAAATATAAGGAAAACGAAAACATACAACAATCAACCTTTCAATCAATCTAATCCTAGCTTGGTATTAACCAATTCAATATAACTGATGACTCTTTTAATCCCCAAATATATCAGATTCATAATTATATTCTTTTTTGTCATTCAACTATGGGAGAAATTGCCTAAGTTGGTTCCTACTTCCTTGTAAGACATTAGAACCCTATGCTCAGTTACGTGTCTACCGTGGGCGGGCTAGAACTTCATTAACTTGAACACGTTTAATAATGAGGAATGTTGGTGTTACCCGAAAACCTCACCTAAGATGTAACGTCCCGCTCCCGGATATCGATCCCTTATCCGGAAGAGAAACGTTCGAGCGCGTATAGCATTAAATAAATCTAATATTATACGCAAGCCTCTACGTCGTCGTATCAAATAAAAGAAAACGGAAGCTAAAAGACTTGGGTAAAAACATAAATGTTACTAAGAATGAAAATTAACCATACTAAAGATGGATAGTTAAACTACAACGATGAAAAACCCAAAGACTTATACAATACGATGTCTTAAAAGTAGAAACATAACTTACAAAAGTATAGGAGTAAAATAACAACAAGTCTAGTACAACCCTTACGAAAAAGAAAATAAACTAAAAGCATCTTCAAGGCAGCAACGTCATCAAGCCGTCAACTACTCTTGGTCAACATGTTCGTCTTCTCACCCCTTAATGCATACAAAGGAAAATGCAAAGGAGGTAAGTACAAAGTACTTAGTAAAAGTGAGAAGCTAATGAATAACTAAGTTCTACAATGAAAAGGTTCTTGTTATTAATTATTAGGTTATCTTTATAAGACCGACTCAATCTAGGGTTCACTCCATGTCCATCAACATGTCATGACTATACATTTCTAGCTTAACTTATCTTGGTTACGTCATTACTCAAGGGCACTGTGCATGGCGTTCATCAGCCTGAAGATATACTTGCTAACTAACGGTGATTAGCACCGATTAGCTCCAGGGTCTCCCCGGTATGCGTACAAGTTCGATGAATTTCCTCCACTACCCTTCAGCCTTTTGAGCCAGTAGCGTTGTTCACCTTTTATGAACGTACCACATTGCCGATATGAATATGTGCCTAACAGAGAATAGGTGACGTTTTAGCTTTTACTACACTTATGTAATTATTATCCGTTGTTATCTAGCCACCAAAGTGTTTTCAAGTAAGCTCTCTCACATCTCCTACTCTCTTACTTATACCACTAGACACGGACAAGCCCTAGCACATACACAGACATTGATGAACTCTAGTTCATCAAAGCACAAGCTCTTTCATGCCTTCACGACGGTCCCGAACTTCAACTCCCTTTAAGAGTACGTCTGGTGCCGGAACCAAACGCATCAGAAACTCAATCGAGGCTTGTTTACGTTTAATTAATTTTATTGAATCAAAAAAGGAAATTTAAAACTCAACACAAATATACCAAAACATATCACATCTCATTAATTACAACTTAGCATGAATTCTATCACCAAGCAACACCAAACTCAACCTATCATTATAAAACTATAATTACTCATTAGGAAGAGCCTTTTACCTTAATTTCAAGTAATCTTGAAAGCAAAGCGCCAAGAAATTGCTATAAATCTTGATCTCAAATCCCAAAACCTATTAAATCAACAAGAAACTCTAAAATCATATTTTCTTGAAAATCCCGAAATGATAAAGTGCTTCAAACAGAGCTACGGATTAAAAGATATGAATTTTTGAAGAATCGAACTCAACGGTTACCAAAAACTAGGGCTAAACTAAAAACTTTCGAAAAAGTGAGATGTTGTTTTCCAAAGTTGCGTCTCGTCGAGCTGATCACTTTTCTCTACTGCGGCATCTTGAAACGATGAACGGATTGACCCTGCGATTGGAGTTTACGTTCTCCCTTTTTTTCAGAATGTTGCCGTCTGTTGGCTGCGTCTTTTTTTTTGTTCAAACGCCGTTCCTTCTGGGTTTTTTTTTTTCAAAATTGACGTGATAAAATAATGAGAGAAATTTGGGAATTATTTTCCTTAAATAGCTATCAATTAATTTCATTAATTAAATAACTAAACCCCCTTTTAAATAATTAAATCCTTTTTAATTACTTTAAATAGGATAATTAGGACATAGTGAAATTACCCAATTACCAGTTTACCCTTTCTGAAAAGTCAGGATGTCACATAAGCAGCCACCGTGGATGGGCTGGCAATATTTAAGTGATCTAACTACTTATGTCCAATTTAACACTTCATCAGAGTTCCTTCATGTTAAATTACGAAGACGAATAACAGACTGGCCAAATCTTATCCACGGAAGTTAGACTTAGTAATCAGACGCAGCTAGAGCCGAAGCCCACATAATTAGAGTTTCCAGGTGTCCCGCCACGGCAGTAAAGACTACCGCCACGGTTTGCGCTGCCAAATCCGACATTCTAGGTTTCATGTTTTTACGAATCTGACTCATGAAAGTGCATGAATCATATTGATTGGTTAAATACACGCAAGTTCATAGTTATATGATCATCTAGATCCTAAAATATGAATGAACGTTCAAAGAATTCATTCCTACCGAAGAATGCGAAGAACAACTCAAGCTAGTGATTGCTTGAAGAGGGATTGTTGCACAAGAAAACTACCTCACGAACATCACAATCACATGCAAATAACTCAAGGGAATTTTATTGAAATTATAATGTCGTTGCACATTGACATGCATCCGTATACTAAAATTCGACTGCTATAGGCTTTATCTCACACTCTTTCTGACCTAACTAGTTAATAAACCCCTAGCCAACTTGAAAAGCACATGTGTAAAGTCGGAGCACATTCCTTGGTCCAAGCCGCAGCCTGGGCTAATTGTTCCGCTGCGGCCTGTTTGGATTTCGGCCCGTTCTACAGAATCTCGGATATTGTATTCTTCCTCTAGCCGAAACACTTTGAATCATCAGTCCTGATCCATTATTCCATGACGTAAATCACAATAAAATACAGCAATGTAATACCGATTTCGGGAATAAATCGCATAAACGCATATTTGCAAACTACGAATCGCCAAACATGTAATTGACTCGTAAATCACGCAATTCGATCATAGTCTAATTCATCAAAATCAAGCACTTTTATAGGGTAATAAAGATGGTAAATATGGTCCAAAGTTGATTGTCATCAAAAACCACCAAGAACAAAAACACCAATGTTGTCAAACTAAAATCATAAATATATAACAAGAAACAAATACTATCATCCATTACACCTCAACACAACCAAAAATGAAACTGCTAACTACTTGGCATCCATGCCTTATTCAAGAAAACTAAAACATAACTGAGAACTCCGCTCTTTATCCTAAGCTTACTCTCCAACCTCATCATCCAACTCGTCTTTAACCTGCATATCTTCTTATTCCAAAAAAAAGGGAGTGAGCACATGCACAAACTCAATAAGATGAAAAAAAGATCAAAAGAGAGATTTGTATTTGTCGAATGCCAGGAGACATGGCATTAATCTACTTTATCCAGTTTACCAAACAGTTGAAAGCATAACTTTGAACATAAAGGAAAGCTGCTTTAAAAGCATGTTGAACAATGCATATAAAGCATGCCTATTAACAACTTTCCATTCATCTTGCAGATACTTGTTCATTTCATTAATTACTTACTTAACATATTTTTGTTCTTGTCTTGACTTCTATATTTGTGTTTCATTACATAACACTAATCACTTAACATGAGGGTACGGTGTGCAACATAGATTATATTACTAAACATACCTCCAATTTCGGACTTAGAGTACCCAAGGTACTCCGTACATACAATACGTCGTCTTAAGAACAACATGGCTAATACAGCTACTCATACATTTGACACAAGACTTTGAATACTCATGATACTTCGTACAGTACATTGAATGGTAACTAACAAGGCCTTATCTTAACACAAGTAGGAGCACATAAAGCACATAGATTCAAGTTAAAGTCCATATTCTATCCTACGTGATCATACAAAGTCCGTAGAAACAACGAACTCCCAACCTATCTCCACTACTCGCATAAAATAGTTTACAAGAAGTATATATACATAAAAGAGAATAATTCTTTGAAAATACAGTTTACGTCACAGAACAAGCCTTAAATAAATTCTGAAGCCCAGGCCGTGAGCTTTCTGATGAGAGGTGCTAGGAATGCGGCCCAGACTTAGCCCCGGGATCACTTTCTGACCTAACAAATACCCGGCAACACATAATCATGTCCAATTTTATGTAGTTTAATAGGAAACATTATTCAAAACACATTGAAAACATAATCTTCTAAACCAAAAAGGATCATTTTGTTAAGAAGAACTCATTACCTTAAAGACGATCCGACGTACGAACCGTATATCGACTAATTTGCAAACCTCACGCGAATCTACAACTCAAAAATGAATCTAACAATGACTACCCTTCAAATCTAATTAACCTGATTATAATCAAATCCAATAACGATTACGAAAAGATTAGATCTTACATGAACAAGATGAATCTGAGCCTGAAACTGCTCCTAGAATCGAAATTGCTTCGAAATCACTATTGTGACTTGATAAACAAACCTTGAAAAGCCCGCTGAAGCACTCAGAGACTAAGTATGGGGCACTTTCCCGGGTGATGGGCCAAGATCGAGGTTGAGCTTTCTTTGAAAGCGTGAAAAACGTAAGTTCTATGAAGTCTAGGGCTATCCAGAGGTTTTTATAGGTTTATCTGAGCCTAGGTCGGGTTTAAGATGTCTTGGAGGCCAAGAAAAACTTGGTTAACCTTAAAATACTAGAAAAAAGGAAACCTAATTCTTAAAAGACAAAAATAACCTTAAATTATAACACACAAGAAGTCGGGCCGGGTTTCATAAATTCACTCTTAATCAATTCAAATTCATAATTTTAATTTACCGGTCATTATACAACAAACAATAATTCCCATTCTAAAAATAGAGAATGACGCCTACAGATAGGCATGGCTACTGAACATAATTATTAATGAAATTGAGCTAGAAATTAATCCACTTAAAATCAGCGTTATTCTCCCCTCAAAAAAAATAAAAAAAATCAGCGCTATTACTGTGAAAACAGTTAGCGCTATCGTCATTCTAAGAAAATAACGTTGTTGCTGGACATTAGCTACACTAAGGGAAGGTTCCAAAATATTTGAGAGGTGTGATCTATACATACATACATACAGTGTCAGATCCAGAAATATTATTGAGCCGGCCCGTAAATATTTTTTAAAGTAATTGTTTTTTTTCATAGTGTTTGAAATAATTTTCTATAGATAAAATGTAAAGATTTTATTTTTTTAACGGACCCCATTTTGTCTGGAGTAGATCCGCCTATGTATGTATATGTTGCTTCATTTGGATCATGTATGGTGTTTGGACGTCGTGAATCTGGTGTATGCCGTGGTATTGATGGCAAAAATGAAATTAATAGAGATATGAGGTTAAGAGTGTTTTTGTGTAGAAGAATGAAGATGACTGGTGATGAATATTGATGGAAAACATGAAGAGGGATGGAGTTGTGGAGGCGATGGATCGGGTAGATTGTTTTAGGGTAAAATTATGTCGTGTCAAAGACAGGGATATGGTGTTTTCCCTAAAAGAAATGTGGGGTATGTAATTTGTAAATGTATAAAACTAATGGACCATGTTGGAATCATTTACTCTGGAGTGAATTTAGTTATCGATATGTGGTGACACATTAGAAATATTTAATTTAGTAATTATGTGTGGTGCCGTTAAAGATCAAATTTTTTTGTGGTGCCACCAAAGAGAAATACTGCGGTGACACTATGAATTTTCTTGAGGCACCATATTTTCTTTAGACACCCAAAAATTTACTCCACGCGGCAAATATTTTTTGAATTATTTTCTCCCAAGGAGAATGTCACTAGTGGTAAAGTTTCTCACAAATAACGAGATGATAACGTTTCTATCCAAATTAATTTCAGGTAGCAAACTGTTTTCGAACACCGAGTCTTTATCCGAAAATTAATGTCTGACACACATATATATTTTTTCAAAGAAATATATACGTAAGTCACTATGACAATGTTATCAGAGAACAAAGCGAAAATAATAAAGATAGACTAGCATAGACTAGCGAATGCCAAATGACAAAACTAGATTACAACAGTTTCATTCCGATTCTTAAAGGAAAACAACCCAAAGACAAAACATTGAAAATAAAATGTTGGTTACAATCAACTCAACAATCCCAAGTGAAATCTTAAGGAATACTAATTAAGAAAAGGTAACAAGCCTAACGGTCTCTCAAACGTGAAACGTTTACAAATCCCAACATGATTATTAAATGACAGAAATAACCAAATCATCATCTTCAAGATTATCCCAAGCTTTACACGTCACTCTTATTAAAGCTATCATTCTCTACCTATCAATCTTCTCGGGAGGGGAAACATACATAATAAAATGGTAAGTACATGTTTACTCGGTAAGGGGTAGAATAATCGGTACAACACATATATATCAACAAGTATTGATCTACAAATGCTACCACATAAGTTATTAAGAGCTCACTACACCTCTACTATCTATGTTAGTAAAACCACGAGCAAGCAATAGTTTGTTACACCATGACACAACGCATGGTGAAGACTACACCACAATGCATAATACTAGAAATTATTGAAAACAAGTATTCAAGCAACATGATACCAAGGTATGTGTCACAACAGCGTCATCAGGCTCATATGCCTCTATATCCAAAGTAAATACTATCATGGGGCATTTGGGCCTGATCTTTCTTGATGATGCCTGAAACGTTGCCTGAGAGCCATGAGTGTGCACTTAATGTGAGAAATCTCAAAGTATTCCCAAACATTGTCTGAGAACAATGGCAGATTCAGAAAATTATTTCAGTGGTGTTACAAGAGGCTAAAACTAAATTTTTTGTCTACAAATTTGTTCTAGTGGGGTCACCGGAGCCTAAATCTATATTTTTTAACCATAAAATTAAATTTTTTAACAATAAAACTACATTGTTTTAATACTAAAAAAATTCTCAGATCTCAGTGGGGTCACGTGACCCCACCCTAATATATGTGGATACGCCCCTGTCTGAGAATCCTTGCATCGTGGTGATCAAGATTCTCTATTATGGTCTACACAAACGAACGCCGCATTTTAATGAATTGTGGATATTCCCTTTATTCTTCCTATCAGTTTTCCCAAAGTTCGCTTCTGCTTAATTTTCCTGAAAATGATCGCATATGGTAGGTGTCAGGGGGGTGGGGGTTTCTTTTAAAGGGTTTATTCATATGTATCCCTTAATTAATAATTAGGATAATTAAACAAAATGTCTTAGTTATGTATTATCTCCGTCTTAAAATGTAAGTCCATTTAGCTTTTGTGTTTTGTCTCATTATGTAAGTTCATTTAAATAACCAAGGAAGCATTCATAACATTTTTCTCATTTTACCCCTCATTTATTATTTATACACTCATATTTCACCACTCTGCATTAATAACAGTCAAATGGCATTTTAGACTTTTTCATCAAAATTAACGACACATAACCAATTCAACCAAGCTACTTTCCTTTTTTTCTTTTTTTTAACTTGTAATTTTATTGAATGATAAAAAGATTACAAGTTTTTGCCATCCTTGGCCTCCTCACTCCTAATGATGTCATCAATGTGCTACCCCACCTCCTTAAAACCCTGGTCCGAAAAACCCTATGTGGGAAAAATCGGGTGCCAGGGAAAGAGTATGGGTCTTATACATTGGCAAAAAAACAGCCCAAATTTGGAAAATTCAAAACAATAAAATATAAGCATGTACATCCTTTAAAAGAAAAAAGTATGCTATGCTCCAATGTCTTCAAAATAAGCCGCAGCATATCTTCAGTCCGGCCTGCTCCTTTTGAAAGTCCCTGTTGTGAGAGAGAATGATCTCATTTGACATTAGTCTGCCAGACTATGATCCACTGCAATCTGGGAGCCATATACCCGTCCAGTTGTCCTAAGGCTCTGTTAATCCAGGGTCTGACATAAACAAAACCACATGATCTGCTCATAGAAGAGAATAGCGAAGCAAAGGGTGATGGTATATCATAAATACAACCTGGTTTGCACCCTTCAGAAATGAATACTGAAGGGTGCTTCCAAGAGAAACAGCCATTTGTAATAACATCTCCATCATTGATATCTTATATGAGGCATCTGCAGCAAATCTTCATGAATGATGAATCTCAGCACTTTATCAACTCCATCCCTGCTTATGACTCTGGATTGCTGTGTGGCACTAGCCTGCATACCTGCAAGGACAATATTGTTGTGCTCATCTCTAATGATAAAACCCCCTCCAGCAAGGCTAGGGTGTAGAGTGATGAACCATCAGTATAGAGCTTGTAAAAAGAATGAGGATAAGCCTGCCAGTTGATGGCTATGGCAACCTTTTTAGGTTTTGGTTCAAGATGTTTAAGAAGTCCAGAGTCTATAAGAATCTTGTCCTCCTTGCACTTCTGTGTAAGTTTCATATTCTGACAAGTATACTACAAATCAGCTATGATATTTTTTATGAGCAGATTTGTCCCCATATCCAAATCATGCAAAGCATTGCTTCTACTCTTCCAAAGCCCCTAGAAGATGAAAAAAGGTAAGAGACGGATAACTTTTACAAGAGCCCCCTTGATGGATGTGTTCCACCAAGATTTTTGAGCTTCTTGCACAGAGGATGCAACAAGGGTGAACTGGAGAGCCTTTTGAAAAAACCCCAAACTGATTGAGCTCTTGAGCAGTCCCAGAAGCCATGATTAATGGTGTCCTCTTGATAGCAAAATGGACATTTAAAAGGCCCATAAATTCCCATTTTGACCAGCTGATCAGCAAATGGCAGTAGTTCATTGCAGATTTTCCAGTTCAGTATAGAAATCTTGAGAGGGATTTATGGTTTCCAAACTTCACCTAGCTCATATAAGGAACCTCTTATAGCTCTGATCACTTCATATGCTGAGGAAACAGAAAAGCAACCTGAACTGACTGGAGTCCAGACCCATTTACCAACAGGTTCAGTCAGGTATATCATATGTTGATCCTTATACTCTTGAACAGAACCTAAGAGTTTCCAAGCATATAGCTTATATAAGGGATAGGACCCTGCCATAACTTTTTTTTGCCCACATAACCAACCTACTTAATCTGTGTCAAAACATCCAGATAGACTTATATTTTGAGACGGATATAGTATTTAAATAAATAGAATTTCCTTTTCCACTTACTGATATTCTTGGGGTATTACAATAATTTTGTAGTGCCTAAAGCAAATATAAATAATAAAAAAATATGTGCCCAAAGCATTTTTGTGTTGCAAATAGAAGCCATTATTTATATAGTCCCTCCAATATTTTTTCTTGTCTCTCTTGTCTTGCCTCTCTTGTCTCTTTCTCTCCGTCCTTCTCTCTCTTTCTCTTGAACATCACATAAATACACGCATACATTATAGAGTAATAAATCCACATAATTATTTTTTTGAGAACCACGTAATTTCTTATTACTCGTATCAATTTGAATCCAATCAAATTCTTATTTAAGGTAATTATCCAAAACTAACAAATCCAAGAAGAGTATATGTTCTTAAACATCTTCTAAATTAAAGGAGACATAATCCCGATGTAACACGCATTCTTCGGTGATTTAGCTCTTATAAAATGAAGATACAAGAATTCAACTTATTAATAATATAGGGTATTCAATTTTGTCAAAATCGTAATCTTTAATTTTTCCATGTAGTGTATCACTAACTAATGATACTTTGATAATTAAGCAGATTCAACTACATGGCAGTGGCAGACAACCGACAAAGGTATATGCCTTTTCCTGATGACCGGCTACCGGGAAGGGGTCAACCTCTTGCTTACCCAGAAGCAGTTCTACTTGTCAATCCTCTTGAACCACAATTTCAGGGAGAGGTATGTACATACCACTACTAGTTTTATATGAGATCCATATTTCATGTTTCTATTTGACATGTCATGTGTATATTACAATCTATAAGAATATGTGTATATTCTATAACACCCGTTCTGGATACCGATTCATTAACACTTGGGTCATTTTTGGTCTTGTCTTGCCTTGTAAATGCCTGTGTGAAACACTGTGTGAACTCCTATTGTTTGGTTAAGTGTCTGTTGATTGTTTGGTGATCGGGATCGATCTCATTCATATAACGAGTTTACAACGCAGATGTATACTTACAGCGTTGATCATGATGTATATATTTAATAATGATCAATGAGTTTTCATCATGATCAACGGCGTAGATACTGGCGTTGTGGATCTCGTCAGTATCACAAGGTTGTGTTAAGTATTATTACTTAAAAGCAGTATTTTCACTATTAAAGGTGCCAAAATATTTCTTACATCATAACGTAATATTGAACATGAAATTCAACTTGTAAGTTTGTCACCACATGACAAGAACCTAACTGGAGGCTAAAACCAAGAAACACGACAAACCAAATCCAAACAAAAAAAAAAACTAAGTTTTATATGATCTAAGTTTTATTTCAACGTTGATATCCCAACTTGTATGTTGAGTAAAACCTACAAAGAACACAATACAAGTGCATTATAAATTGTGTCATTTCACATACAATGACACTTAGTGTTTTAATCTGATCAAGCTTAGACTTTCTATAACTTGATGAAATTGCACACACATATTATGTAACATATTATCTACAAGGTTAAATGCTTAGAATCTATCTTTATAAGCTTAAAAGCTCAATTCAGGTCACCATTCAAACACAATGTAACTATCTTGAGAGTATTTGTGCTATGATCTTGTTTGAATTGTGATCTAGTTGATCTAATTAATTTCTATTAAGTAGGTAGGTCCCTTAAGAAATTTCCAACAATTTGAACAAACTTTGGCAATCGAATCATCAAGAAAAATTATACCGGTGGCCAAGGACTAACAAAAATGAGAGAGGAGAAAAAACATCCTCAACTCTGCAAATGAAAGCCTTTTATAGAGGTACTGTGTGAGAGGGGTCGGTGTTGGTCCACGATATAAGGCTTTTAAGAGTTTAGAGGGGGTGAATGAACTCATCTGGATTTTGAAAACTTCTTCATTTTGAAAGCAGACTAGATGATCGATCAGATAAGTTTGAGAGCTCGTCTGATTAACTCCTCTGTATCTGGTAATAGAATGATGCGGCAGAAAATATGTTTTACAAGACATGGCTTGGCTTCTATATGATTATTATAATGCAATAGGTTATAGTATTTGAATGCGTAATTAAATGCTTAAAGTAAAGTGCGGTAAGTAAAGAGAGTGAGAGTTTGTTACCAATCTTTGGAGTGATGTAATCTATTACGTCACCGCTTCTCCTGTGACATAGGATGTATCACTATTGTATTCTACACTAATACAATAGATAGTGTCTATGACACCCTACAGATGCTTCACACTCTAAGCAGCCAATCCTTCATATCCCTCAGCTGTTTCAAGCCAACTTGCACAATTACTTTGAAGACCTCTTCTTCACCTGCTTAACTTCAATATTTCTTCAAACTCTGCAGATGCTTTGTAATGGTGACTTAAACTATGCTGCTGAGTTTGGTCTGTTGAGTGTGATACTCAGCAGAGTCCGGGGAAACTGTGGTGGTCAGCAGAGCATGAAGGTGTCTGCTGAGTCTGGTGTTCTACTGAAGGAGGCCAGCCAGATCGATCATCTGAAGCCTGCTAAGTTGGTTCTCAGTGTTACTTGGGGAACACGTCTGCATGGTTTTTCGGTTTGGATAAAGTTACTTCTGGGTATTTCAGTCATTGTCTGGTTCGGTTGTTTAGTCGGTTAGGGTTGGATTCTCAAGGCTATAAATACCATCTATATTAATTGTAACATGATGTAACTTTCTCATGATAATGAAATATCCTCGTTTGTCTGTGGAATAGTCGGCACATTGCCGGAAACCACATTAAATCTGTGTTCTCTTGTTTCTGTGTTTGTTTACTTGTTGATTACTTATCTTTACTCACAATCACCATCAATTCTTAATCGATCTGTCATAACAAATTGGTATCAGGGCATCTAGGTTCATCAAGAAATCTGTTTATCTGTCTTAGGCAAGGTAGATTGGCACCAAGGTCATAATTGACGCTAGGATTTGGGATCTATGCAAGCTTTTCTGCTGAGAAAGATGTCTTCTTTAAACGTCAAGATTGACAAGTTTACAGGAAGAAACAGTTTTAGTCGGTGGTTATTCAAGATGCGTGCTTTGTTGAAGCTGCTGAGAGAGCCAGTCTGGAGGAAAAATCACATTCAACAATTCTGGTGTGCTTGTCAGATGATATTATTACGCAGGTTGCTGAAGAGGACACAGCAGAGAAGCTGTGGTCCAAGCTTGAGAATCTGTATATGACAAAGTCTCTAACCAAAAAATTGTTATTGAAAAACCGTCTATTCAGCCTAAGGATGCATGAGGGCACTCAGTTGAGGGATCATCTAGATCAGCTGAACACAATATTACTTAACCTAAGGAATATTGATGTGAAGATTGAAGATGAAAATGCAGCACTGATCCTACTTGTGTCATTGCCTGCATCATATGAGAACTTTGTGCAGTCCTTTATTGTTGGGAAGGACTCAGTGTCATTGGAGGATTTGAGATCATCACTCCATTCTCGAGAGCTACGCCATAAGTCATCTGGTTCTGGGACGGACAGTCAGTCTGTGTGGAATCAACAGGGGGCCAAGAAATTCTTTTATTTTTTTGAGAAAGGCCAGGAATTCTGGAAAGAAGAAATCCAAGAGAACATTCAAGGGACCTAAATCTAAGGATGTTTTTAATTACTGCAAGGAGCAAGGACATTGGAAAAATGAATGTCCAAAAAGGAAGAAGCAGCAGGGTGCCTCGCAGGGTGCCCCGCAGGGTATTGTTGTTTTGGCAGAACAAAACACCAACTCTGAAGAAGATCTGGCCTTATCAGTTTCAGAGTCAGTAGGGCACAAAGATGTGTGGATTCTGGACACTGGGGCATCTTATCATGTGTGTCCAAACAAGGAGTGGTTTTCAACTTATCCGCAAGTGGATGGAGGCCATATTGCAATGGCTAGCTAACATCAAGGTCTACAAACTAGTTGGGATTGGATATGTTCAGTTGAGGACACATGATGGTAAATTATGCACACTGAATGCGGTTAGGCATGTTCCACAAATGACCAAGAATTTGATATCACTTAGTCTACTAGACAGCAAAGGGTTAAAGTTCAGGGATGAAGTTGGAGTGGTGAATGTATTTAAGGGTTCAGTTGTGATTCTGAAGGATATCAGGCAGGGGACATTGTACATACTACAAGGGTCTACAAGATCGTTCAGATTGTAGCATCATCGAAGTTCACCACCACACGGTGACTAAGTCGTGGCATATGAGATTGGGCCATATGGGTGAAATAATGATGCAAATTATGTCTAAGATCTACTTGGGGGGCATAAGGTCAAGGAGTTGGAATTTTGTGAACACTGTGCGTTTGGGAAGCTACATAAGACCAAGTTCCCAAAAGCAATTCACATCATAATAGGGACACTTGATTATGTCCATTCTGATTGTTGGGGACCTTCAAGGGTGGAGTCACTGGGTGGTCACAGGTATTTTGTGTCTTTTATAGATGATTATTCAAGTATGGTTTGGGTAGTCATGATGAAGCACAAGAGTGAAGCATTCAAGCACTTCAAGCAGTGGAAGGCTTTGGTTGAGAATTAGACAGGGAGGAAGATCAAGAGACTTAGAACCGATAATGGACTGGAATTTGTTGGTCGGAGATTGATGAATTTTGCAAGAATGAATGCATTTCTAGCACACCATCTTGTCAGAGAGATACTCCACAATGTAATAGTGTTGCGTAAAGAATGAATCTCATTGAAATATTTAACATGTCCTCTTTAGTCTTTTATTATTTTATTATTATCTATTATATTATATATGTAACTAACACACGGTTTCCACCTTTTGTGTGTCTTGAAATGTATGTTAGGATAAGATTATTTAAATAATAGTTTGTTAGAGGTTGTTACTGTTATTATGAGATTAGATAGGAGGTTTGCTTCTATCAAACTCCAATTGTCCTGTAGTATTTAAAGAGAGATTAGCTCACCGCTAATCTCAGATTAATATAATAAAAACTAGTATGTTTCCCTTCATATAAATTCTACATGGTATCGAGCCGTGATCCACATCGTTTCCACGAATGGATTACAAAGCGGTCATGATGGGAGAGAGGACGACCAGCTCCTCCAGAGTTGTATCCGTGGAACTGGTGCAATTGTGACGGCCGGGAATGATGAGAATTCCAACCAAAACTCATCTTCCTCGCCGCCGACTTCCCCAGATTGAATGGGAAGAATTACTTAGAATGGTCCCAAACCATTCAACTGGCAATCGATGGAAAGGGCAAGCTTGGGTACCTAATCTGGGAAAGCAAAGCTCCTGAGAGACCGACTCTAAACATGCACAATGGAGGTCGAAAATTAGTTGGTTAAGGCATGGCTAATCAATGCCATGGAGCCCAACATAGCTAGACCTCATATGTTCCTTTCAACAAAGAAAGGACATGTGGGAGGCCATCAAGGATATGTGTACTATGTGTGGGCAATTCATCCCAAATTTATGAACTAAAACCAGAATTTGGAAACTCAAGCAAAAGGCGAGGAGGTAATCGACTTCTATAATGAAGTAGTGTCATTATGGCAAGAACTGGATCTATGTTACGTTGAAACACAGGAATGCCTCATTGATAGTTCAAAATTCCAAAAGGAGGAAAGTGAGAGAGTATATTCCTTCCTGGGCTGGATCAAGATAGAGTTAGATGAAGTCTGAGGCAGGATTTTGGGGAGAAACCCTCTACCACCTCTCAGAGAGGTTTTCTCAGAAGTTAGAAGGGAAGAGGCACGAAGGAAGGTAATGGGAAAGCATGGAATAGCATGAGAGGAAGGATCTGCATTAGCAACAACTAAAGCTGAAGGGAAACAGGCTAGCAAAACTAAACCTAAATGTGAGCACTGCAAGAAACTGGGGCATACAAAAGATTCCTGCTGGGGGATTCATGGAAAACCAGAAGCATGGAAGAATAAAGGAGCAGGAGGTCAAAGAAGGGCCAACCAGGCATCATTGGACTCTGGAACAGCACCATTCACTCAAGAACAATTAGAGCACTTGAGACAACTCCTAAACCTCCAAAACCCTACTACACCAACTCCAAAATGCTCCTTTGTGGATTCAGGTAACATAGCTTTCCTTAGCTCCAAACAGGTAGTCACTTGGGTCATAGACTCAGGAGCCACTGATCACATGACTAGCTTCTCTGAAATATTCACAACTTACATCCCTCTTGCTGGAAATCAGAAAATTAAACTAGCTGATGGGTCCTTCACCTCTATTGCTGGGAAAGGATCCATCCCCATTACCCCTTATATAACCTTAAAAGATGTGTTACATGTGCCAAAACTTGCCTGTAATTTATTATCAGTAAAGAAACTCACATTGGACAAAAACTGCCGTGTTATTTTTTCTAAGGATGACTATGTTTTTCAGGACAAGGACAGGAAGATGATGATTGGCAAATCTAGAAGTGTTGGAGGCCTCTACTTGTTGGAGCAAGAACTCAATCTAGATAGTTTTCCTAAAAGTGAAATTCAATGTAATTCTGTTTCTAGTGTGAGTTGTAATAAAATTCTTACATGGCATGCGGACTTGGACACCCCAAGTCATCTCTACATGAAAAAAAAATTTCCCTACACTGTTTATCAATGAAAATGTTTTTGTTTTGCACTGTGAAACTTGTGAATTAGCTAAACACACAAGAATCCCCTACCCCCCCTGTGACCATATAAACCATCAACTCCTTTTTCTATGATATATAGTGACATATGGGGCCCTTCTAGAGTCAAGACCTTAAAGAACAAAAGGTGGTTTATCTCCTTCATAGATGATCACACAAGGACTAGTTGGATCTATTTATTGAAGGAAAAATCGAGAGGTTGAAAGAGTGTTCAAAATTTTTATCAGTTTGTGCAAAATCAATTTTTAATAAAATTAAGGTCTTTAGGAGTGACAATGGTATGAATACTTCAACTCTATTCAGGATCATTTTTTGAGAACAAGGCATAGCTCATCGTGAGCTCTTGTGTAGAACACCCAAAGCAAAATGGCATTCTTTGAGAGGAAAACAGACATCTATTGGATGTAGCAAAAAGCATCGATGATTAATGCCCAATGTCCTAAGTACTTGTGGGGAGGACATTTTAATGACCACTTACCTTATAAACAGGATGCCATCAAGGGTCCTAGGTTTTCAAACTCCTTTGAGTAAGTTTAAAAGTGTTTTTAAAAGTGATAGGTTGTTCTGTGATTTGCCTTTAAAAGTTTTTGGGTGTGTAGGATTTGTACACCATAACACTGGAAACAAGCTAGACCCCAGGGCCAGAAAATGTGCTTTCATGGGGTATTCTTCTAGTCAGAAGGGGTACAAGTTTTTTGATCCTTCAGAACAGAAACTATATGTCACTATGGATGCCACCTTTCATGAGCATCTGTCCTTTTTTAAATCTGAAAAACAGAACAAACCTGTCAACACTGCACCAGAAATGGTATTAATACCTGACGCTCTGTCTCAAAACCCTTTAGATCCACCAGACCACACTAGTATAGAGGAACAGCAAGGGAAGGAAAATGGTTCCACCAGTAATTCTGGTGACCACCCACCGTCCAACCCACAAAGAATCTTTACTGGGAAAGTCTATCAGAGAAGGAGGAAGCATCCTGTTAGGAAAATATCATCGCAACGGAAGCGATTTATGGATCTAGATCTATATAATACACGTAATAAAACATTGAATCTACATCTACAAGGGGGTTGTAGAACATACCTCTTGGATCTCAAAATCCAAGTTGGAGAACCGCTATTAGGATGATCGAACAATGATGTGAAGAACACCACGATCTTCCGCACGTGTGATCCAAGCAATTCCCGGTGGAAGGAATTCTCGACTCGAACCCTCCGATATGCTACCCGGAAAATCTCCAAGATTTTCCCTTAAACCCTTGGGCGAAATTATCACTTCTTCTCTCTAAGAGGAGAAGTCGAAATTTATTGTGTTGTTTTAGACTTGGGAGAACTCTCTTTATATAGAGAGAGTAATCCTTGTCCTCCAAGGATTTTATAATTAATACAAAATCAATTATAATAATCCTATTAAATAAAAGATAATCTCAAAATATTCTAGAACAAATCAAGAATATTTTTATCTTTATTATTTACCATAAATATTTATCCAATAAATATTTTATGCACATGTCTTTTTTAACACACAAGAAAACTAATTCCTTGTCAAAAAGGACATATGAGGCGCCACAATTTTTATTGACCTAGTCAATATTAATTTTGCCATTACACAATAATTTGGGCCAAGATTATGGAAAATGTCTTTTCCACATATTTAATTATTTAGCCCAACTAATTTAATAGTCCACTAAACAATTAATTCACATATCGTTTTAATAAAGTCCAACATGAACTAAATTAATATTATTAGGATTCGACGTCCGAGAATATACATGCTATATTAGGAGGCACGTCGGGGACCATGGACTAATAATCGTGCTCCGATAAATCAAATAAATAATTATCTTATGAGCAGAATAATTATATTCGATAAATCAATCACAGAATATGCCACCATAATCCCGTGATCGCACTCCTCCGAATATAAGATTATATTTATCTCCTCACGAGAAAGTAATAAGCGCCCATCGATATAATCATTTCATATGGATTAATCCTCCATAGATCGCTCATTCTAAATCGGGAAGTTACCGTTAACCCTTTTCGTAACATCTTGTCCTTACTTACCATTAACCCCTAGTGATCAATAATTCAAATAACTCATTGGTAGCTAATCAAATTGTAATATGAATCCCATGGATCGATCAATGTCCAGGATTAACTCATAAAGGAATCGTCTATCTACTTCCATAAATGGAAGGAATGGATTCCGTATCTGTGATAACACGGACTACTCACTCAATCCAAAGACAATGCCAAGACGGGTAATTCAGATCACAGACTCGGTGTAATCCTTAACCGTCAAGTCAAACCTCATATTGATTCAAGCGCTTGATCGTGATCACCTCGGGATTAAGATATATCCATAATATGATCATCTAATGATTCGATAAGACTTCTCAATTACGGAATTATATTGAGAACTCGGATCAAATCGGTCCAAATTCTATATGATATATCTATCATATATAAATGCCCCATTAGGTTCCCCTTAACCGAAAGTCCGGATAAGACGATCACACCTATCGTGTTATGGGCGCATTAATAATGCGTTAAAGGGAGACCCGATACTCGATTAACTTTACTACGGACTAATTGTATTTTAAGTACATCTTCACTAACTCAATCCTCCCGTGTATATCTCATACATCGAGTTAAGTGATTACATAAACGATATACTCAGGGTTTTCTGTAGTGTAAATACTATTGTCACATCGGTGATTATGAGAATAATAAATATGAATAATAATATCATTTCATTTATTAAATAAAACAATTACAAAAATTATCTTTCGGGCATCACACCTAACAATCTCCCACTTGCACGAAAGCTTGTGATTAATTGTTTTAGAGCACACCCTATTATTTAAAACTACAACAAACTACATCTCCCACTTGCTCTAAAGCAATGGAGACTCATCCCGTATTTTAGTACCCACAAAACTTATCATAACCATTTCAGATTCCAAAGTACACTCCGAGTATGCCGTCGTAGGATAGGTCGGTGACTCGGGAGCACCTATATCCGAATGTCATGGGTCTTAATGATCATCCAAGTTGTCGGCTCGAGGCGATCCAGTAGAATCAAAGCGTCGCGGTCCATCTAATCATGTGGTACTTACCCAATATGCTCTTGAACTCCAATGATTTGGAAAGCCTTATAAGCTACCCTTCATTGTTTGCACAATGATGTAGTATCCGCTTCCAAATCTAGAATGACTCCAGAGATATGGAAAGGAAATCCTTAAGCTATATCGCTCTCTAACTACTACGTAGCCGCTAATCACCCAACTAGTTAAAGTCGAGTTGGCGTTGCTGGATTTCTCCAGGCAATAGCTTCAACAAGAGTAAACACTAAGACCGAGATCGACTTAACGATCATCCTTAATCTGACACAAAGTCAGAACCAGTGTATTCTCACATATCCAAGTTCACATTTGAATATGCCCGCATATTATTCCTCGTTCTCTCAAGATACTAAAGGACATACTAAACTTGCTTTGTTAATTGCCGAATCTAAGATTCGATCAAAATTGACGTTCAATAACCTGACCATCTCTTGTCACAAAGAGAATCCATCCCATTTCTCTTTATCTGAAGATTTAGAGAGTCATTCCTGAGGCATAGGGTAGAACTTCCTCGTTGAATGTTGCATACACAGATGCATCATCTTAACCAATAAGATGGATGGGAAACCAATGACTGATTCTAATGAATTCGACCGAGTCAAACTCTTCAGAATGTTGTCCAATCTCTGTTGCAGAGAATTGTGGCATTGTCAGATTCTGACTTCAGATAACACACCCATGTTGAGTCCAACTGGTGCAGCGTTATCCTTCACAAACACTAATATATATGTATATATTCACTCATGTACTAAAATTGATATCCAGTCTACACAAGACTTATCAATATTCTGTTCAAATCCACATATTATAGAAATATATGACTTCCAATGACCAAGAGGTTTGCTTTTTATCCACAAAGGACATAAGCCTTGACAGTCATCCTGTCATAAGTTCATAAGGCAATACCTTCTGTTCGAATGAATCCAGATTCCGCTTGTTTGGCAAGAAAGTCTCGTGGAATCACCCCTATTTTTCGCTTTTGAACGAAATCATGAATTACCGAATTCATTCTACTCTTTTCCGTGTAGATCCAATTACTCCCATCGGGCCCGAGACACTCAGGTGGTTCTACAAGAGTATGAACGACTCTGAGTACCAAACTCCATTCATGGGGTTATGGCTTGTAAACCAACCTCTATTATCGTAATCCTATATCGCTCACAAAAGAGCCATAGGTCATCAATCGATCCTCGGACTACAAAGTCCGCAGAAACCGTAATGGGTAATGGATAAACCATACTCCCACTATTTTCTTGGTGGATCGAAATTCGATCTAGTTTAGCAAGATTTAGTGTTATCACCAACAACCAAAGTTGGATGTGGTTTGATCTAATCGATGAAGTAACTACCTTGAGTATCCGCACTCAAGGTTCAAGGTTTGTTGTTCATAGACTCTATCGAAAGGATGCAACAAAGATAATTTGTCCCTTCCAGTGTCAAGAATCGATAACGAACCTTTCTCTCAATTCTTCAAGATATATCACGATTTGGTCATCGATCGAAGCGGTACGTGAAATTCTACCCTACCATCAAGCATCATGTGCTAAATGCTTATATTGACGGAATTTGGGTGAACCGAATCCACTCATTATCCGTTGATTCCAAAGCACATTCTAGGTAGACTTCTCGGTTCTACATTTCAATGTAAACCGTTATTTCACTTCCAATATCTTTATTGAGTTAAGCAGTGTATTGTAGCACATCTACAACTATGTAAGGCAATTCAATGGTTTCTTCCTTAGTGAAAGCATTTCACTATGAGGCGAGCCGAACATCGAGTCTCTGGACTATGTGATGGCCCATTTTCGAGTATAGAATACTCCATCTCCGATGTAATCCGAGACACCATAAAATATTTTGGATAAACTTACCGGAGTGTTTGAATAGTTATCGACAAGAAGTCACTACTCGGAAGCTCCTACTAGCTTGTATCTTTCATCGGACCCTCAAGGTCGTCATGAACAAGCTATGTTACTTCTTTATAACCATTATCCTTTCCCGATTGAAAGGAAACTTAGTCATTGAACCTTTGAGACAATATAACCAGATCGAGAAAGGAATCACCCTGAGCCGTCTTCGTGTCTTGTCTTTTAGGGACTATGCACTAACTATGGAATATGAAGAAGCGTTTATCTAAATATAGAAAACAATTGCTTTTAATAGTTCTTAAGATGGTACATATACGTATTTCAAACATTTCTTAGTGGTTTTGACTTTATCAAACAAAAGTCCGAGTCTTAGATTTCGTACTACAAATGGTATATTCACTTTCTATAAGACAAACAAATTATCGAATAAAAGATAAATCCATTCGTTCCAACGAATCTTAAACAGAAAAATAAATCTTCTGCGATATCCAAGGATTGAATCTGAGATTCATTTCCTCATATCACTCCCACTATTTTGCTAAAATTACTGCCCGTTGTCTATTAATCGTTAATGCACAACTATCTCGTTCTTCCAAAGAACATAGCCTAAGAGAAAATCACCAAGGATTCATAGGTTGGTGATCCGAAATCACTATCCTTATCCTATGACTTTCAGTTTGTTAATTTTCGATTTTAGCCTTAAAATCAACTCAGTTTTAGATGACTAACACTTTTAGACATATTCTCCCATTCTTGACTTTCCGTGAATGGAAACAGATCTTGAACCAATGTTCGTTTGAGTAGACACTACTCTTGAACCGTGGGATGTCTATTTCGATTGTTACTTGTTAGGACTTCTCGGATTTTCTATCATACCGTAAAAACAACAAATCATAACATTAAAGCTCCCACTAGTTTATCGGTTCCAAATACCGCCTAACCAAAGAATGCTCTATTTTATGATTTTCCAATTTTTCAATTTGAAAATCTCTCGTGTAAACACTTACACAGATTCTAATGTTTCAGAAAAACAACAAATCATAGAACTCCCACTAGTTCATCGATTCCAAATATCGTCCAACTAGCGACATTTCATGACTTTCCGGTTTTTCAATTAGAACGGTTACGTGTGTAGTCAATTACACTTTTCTAATGTTCTAGAAAAACAATAAATCATAAAGCTCCCACTAGTTCATCAATTCCAAATATCGTCCAACTAGTAACACTTCATGATTTTCCGATTTTTCAATTAGAAAATTTACTCGTGTAATTACTACACACTTAAAATTCACTAGAAGAATTTCAAAGTCCGAAATCACCTTTGATCAAACTAAGTTTGTCTCCGTTTAACACAATGACACTTTAGTGACATACCCATATGTCACTGGTTTTAAAAGGCTTAAGAGAAAATATCTCTTTCGAAAAATTAATTGCATTATCGATTAACTAGTTCAACGCCCTAGTTACTTTCCACTTTTAACGAAGTCAATACTAGTCAATTATAAATTTTTAAGCAATTTAGTAAGGGATATAATGTCGTAAATAAAATGACATATATTAATTCAAGTTTAACACTAATATATTATTTTATTTTAGGAATTGTAAACTAAAAGTAAGTCACTCTACCATTCCAAGGTTTTAACCTTGCATCTCAGTGCCGCCGTAGGGTAGGTCAAAGAGATCAACGGTTAAATCAATGAATAACTTGTGAGAATCAGACATCCCACGAGAATCGAACATCCCTTTATTCATTGACTACCTTCCTTTTTTAGCCTAGGTATTACCAAAAATACCCCTGATGAGTGTGACCTACTATATCAGATCTCTTAGGTACGCCCGAGTGTGTCGTCGTAGGATAGGTCGGTGACCCGACGAGTACCCGTAAATCCTATCCTTTCGGAGACCAAGCCATGAATGTTGATAGGGGTGAACACCATCCGTAGGGGACGAAATCAAAGCGCCGCGAGGCGCCACCTTCTCTCACTTACTTGCATCTATAGTAGAGACCGTGGGGTTGGTTTGTCGCCTTCCCGCTCCCACTCAATATTTTGGAAGTGGTGGTGGGTTAACTAACGCGTCTTTTTGATGTTAACATAAAAGTACATGAAATCAAGGATTCGAATGGTGTCGGTGACGAGGCAAGCCTACCCGTCCTATTCGTTGGAACATATGTGACAATGACGAAATCGGGTCAAGAGAGCCGCGTTTGAGACGGGAAGGAATCACCCCTCCGTTCTCCGGTGTGGCTTAGTCTTGCCGGACCCCCGTGCATACATCACACTAGGAGGGTTAAGTCGGTCGAGCCAAGCTCAGTTGACCACCCAACCTATAAGGAGAACCGTTTTTATCCAAGATTTATTGTTCTTTTACCATCATTCAATCTCGTAGACACTACGAATTGAAAACGTGATCTCGTTTGACTTTAAGGCGGTTCACCGAGAACACACACCGAAAGGCTAACGATTTCATAACCCGTCCTCGGATCTTTAATTAGTTACTAAATTAATTAATTACCACGTATTAATTAAATTTCAACTAATTACGCGAGTTTGTATACATGCCTATTTTAATTGCCAAAATTAAAATTCTACATGTATGCATGGAGTGGATTTATGATATGATGCATGTTATGGCAATTCCGATTTTATGTCATTTTATGATCAAACACATAAAAAATAAAATTGCGGAAAATTTAAACACCGAGATGAATCGTTGGCACCCTCGTAACTAATCTATTAGAAAATAAAAAAAAACAAACCAAAACCCTAACTAGGGTTTACTACTTTCTAACAAAAACTGCAGCTGTTCGAACTCTTCAATGATCGGGAAACCAAACGAACTCGGATCGGGACGAAACTTTCCAGATCTTTTCTTCACTTCTCGAACTCCAATATGGACGGTTGGATCGGAGCTTTGACTTGTCAATTTTCTCCAGTTAACCGCCCAACTTGCTGCTGAATCTAACTTTGACTGCACCGCATCAAGGACTTCCTAAGGCAGATCGGGAATCGAGATGAATCCGATCGACCTGAAATTTTAATGGTACCTCCAAAACTCCAAGTTGATCAATCTGAACGGTCGGATTTTCGTTTCAACGGTCCAAACTCTCCCAGAAAATCGAGGAAGTCACAGGTAGTGTATCTGTGAATCCTGCGTTTTTCTGTTACAGCAGCCTCTTCGCAGCATCAAAAGGATATCGAAACGGACCCTGATCGACGCCAAAATTTGTGGAGTTGATCATCTTCTTCTAATCTTGATTCTGACCGGAGGGATCTTCGTTTCAACGGTTCGATCAACGGGAAAAGCAAAAATACTAAACAGCTACAAACTAGATCTATTTGCTGGAAATTAAACTTGCAAAAAAGATAAATTACATAATTTCCTATACTCATATGAACGAATTTTCATCATTCATATGAGTGTACAATAGATCTAACGGGTAAACAATGCCAACACCAATCCATCTCTTCAATCACAACAATCGTAAGCATTCATCATAAAATTTTGAAAATAATAAAATTAAAAAACGAAAATAATGCAATCTACACATGTCATATTCCACTCCTTAGATCTAATATTTTATACGAATAAATATAGATCCCTAGGTCTCGATACCATGTTAGGAAAATATCATCGCAACAGAAGCGATTTATGGATCTAGATCTATATAATACACGTAATAAAACATTGAATCTACATCTACAAGGGGTTGTAGAACATACCTCTGGATCTCAAAATCCAAGTTGGAGAACCGCTATTAGGATGATCGAACAATGATGTGAAGAACACCCGATCTTCCATACGTGTGATCCAAGCAATTTCCGGTGGAAGGAATTTCGACTCGAACCCTCCGATATGCTACCGGAAAATCTCCAAGATTTTCCCTTAAACCCTTGGCCAAATTATCACTTTCTCTAAGAGGAGAAGTTTAAATTTATTGTGTTGTTTTAGACTTGGGGAGAACTCTCTTTATATGGGAGAGTAATCTTGTCTCCAAGGATTTTATAATTAATACAAAATCAATTATAATAATCCTATTAAATAAAAGATAATCTCAAAATATTCTAGAACAAATCAAGAATATTTTTATCTTTATTATTTACCATAAATATTTATCCAATAAATATTTTACGCACACATGTTTTTTAACACACAAGAAAACTAATTCCTTGTCAAAAAAGGACATATGAGGCGCCACAATTTTTATTGACCTAGTCAATATTAATTTTGCCATTACACAATAATTTGGGCCAAGATTATGGAAAATGTCTTTTCCACATATTTAATTATTTAGCCCAACTAATTTAATAATCCACTAAACAATTAATTCACATATCGTTTTAATAAAGTCCAACATGAACTAAATTAATATTATTAGGATTCGACGTCCGAGAATATACATGCTATATTAGGAGGCACGCGTCGGGACCATGGACTAATAATAATCGCTCCGATAAATCAAATAAATAATTATCTTATGATGTAATAATTATATTCGATAAATCAATCACAGAATATGCCACCATAATCCCGTGATCGCACTCCTCCGAATATAAGATTATATTTATCTCCTCACGAGAAAGTAATAAGCGCCCACCGATATAATCATTTCATATGGATTAATCCTCCATAGATATATTCATTCTAAATCGGAAGTTACCGTTAACCCTTTTCGAACATCTTGTCCTTACTTACCATTAACCCCTAGTGATCAATAATTCAAATAACTCACCGGTAGCTAATCGATTGTAATATGAATCCCATGGATCGATCAATGTCAGGATTAACTCATAAGGAATCGTTCTATCTACTTCCATAAATGGAAGGAATGGATTCGTATCTATGATAACATACGACTACTCACTCAATCCAAGACAATGCCAAGATGGGGTAATTCGGATCACGCAGACTCGGTGTAATCCTTAACCGCCAAGTCAAACCTCATATTGATTCAAGCAGCTTGACTGTGATCACCTCAGGATTAAGATATATCCATAATATGATCATCTAATGATTCGATAAGACTTCAATTACGGAATTATATTGAGAACTCAGATCAAATCGGTCCAAATTTCTATATGATATATCTATCATATATAAATGCCCCATTAGGTTCCCTTAACCGAAAGTCCGGATAAGACGATCACACCTATCGTGTTATGGGCGCATTAATAGTACGTTAAAGGGAGACCCGATACTCTCGATTAACTTTACTACGGACTAATTGTATTTTAAGTACATCTTCACTAACTCAATCCTCCCGTGTATATCTCATACAATCGAAAGTTAAGTGATTACATAAACGATATACTCGGGGTTTTCAGTAGTGTAAATACTATTGTCACATCGGTGATTATGAGAATAATAAATATGAATAATAATATCATTTCATTTATTAAATAAAACAATTACAAAAATTGTCTTTCGGGCATCACACCTAACACATCCAACAGTAGAGGCACCAGATACTGCTAAGTAGTCAACAACATCTCTGCCCAATCCTCAAGGACAGGATCCAGGAAAGGGCATGGACAGTGAAGTTGTCAGAGTGAGTGAGTCTATGGCTGAACCCTCATCGATGATGAGGACACAATACCAAAAACAACCTCAAGACAACCAACCTATTGCCTTAAGAAAGGCTCCCAGACAATGTGCCACCTACAAAAAATCTAACTACCCCATGTCCAACTTCATATCCTATGATCATCTACCCTCAAAATACCAAGCATTCATTTGACTACCCAAAAATGACCAAATACCCAAATCCATTCAAGATGCTTTGAGAGTACACGAGTGGAAAAATGCTGTTCTAGAAGAGATGCATGCACTGGAAAAAAATCAGACTTGGGAAATGGTGGAATTACCTAGGGACAGGAGGACTGTAGGGTGTAAGTGGGTTTTTACTATAAAGTACAACTCTGATGGGTCCATACAAAGGCACAAGGTAAGACTCGTGGCCAAGGGGTTCTCTCAAACACATGGAGTTGATTTCACCGAGACTTTCTCCCTGTGGCAAAATTAAATACCATCGTAATTATACTACTATTCTGTCGTGAATAATGATTGGCCTTTAAACCAATTGGATGTGAAAAATGCATTCCTTCATGGAAATCTCAAGGAAGAGATCTACATGGAGAAACCACCAGGGTTTGAAGAACGGTTTAAAGGCAAGGTCTGTAGGTTAAAGAAATCTTTTTATGGGCTAAAACAAAGCCCAAGGGCCTGGTTTGAGCGTTTTATGCAAGTGCTAAAAGGGCTGGGCTTCTCTCAAGGGCACTCTGATCACACATTATTTGTCAAACAATCTCATGAGGGAAAACTAACTGTCATTATAATGTATGTTGATGATATTGTGTTAACAGGTGATGATGTACATGAGGCAGCAAAAGTGAAGCAGCAACTAGCCACTGAATTTGAGATTAAAGACCTGGGTTCCCTTAGATATTTTCTAGGAATGGAGGAGGCTGAGTCAAGAAGATGGCAGTTATGTCCCGGAGAAAGTATATTCGGACTCGCTTGATGAAACATGGATGATGAAGCCCAAACTGCTAGTACACCAATGGAGGCCAACTTAAAGTTGGGGGAAAATAATGGTGAAGCCCCTGTGAGCAAAGAGAAATATCAGAGGTTGGTAGGAAGGCTAATCTACTTGGCACACACAAGGCCAGATATAGCCTATGCAGTCAGTTCAATCAGCCAGTATATGCACTGTCCAACTCAAAAACATATGGATGATGCACATAGAATCTTGAAGTTCTTAAAGGGCAATCCAGGAAAGGGCCTCTTATTTCAAAAGTCTGATAGAAGAGGGGTAGATGTGTACACAGATGCAGATTGGGGAGTGTGTGTAAAGGACAGAAGATCTGTTACTGGATACTGTACTTTTGTTTGGGGCAACCTTGTAACTTGGAGGAGCAAAAAATAGAATGTGGTATCCAGAAGTAGCTCTGAGGCTGAACTAAGGGCTATGGCACAGGGAATCTGTGAACAAATGTGGATCAAGAAGGTGATAGCTGACCAACATGTCACATGTAACCTACCAATGAAACTGTTCTGTGACAATAAAGGGGCCATAGACATAGCAAATGAACCAGTCCAACATGACAGAACCAAGCATGTGGACATTGACAGACACTTTATAAAAGAGAAGGTTGAAGAAGGTCTCATCTGCATCCCATTCTTACCATCACAGAAACAAACAGCAGATGGTCTTACCAAGGCTTTGGGGAGGATGGATTTCCAGAAGTTCGTTGGCAAGTTGGGAATGAAGGATATTCATGCACCAACTTGAGGGGGGGTGTTGAAATATTTAACATGTCCTCTTTAGTCTTTTACTATTTTATTATTATCTATTATATTATTTATGTAACTAACACACGGTTTCCACCTTTTGTGTGCTGAGTTGTATGTTAGGATAAGATTATTTAAATAATAGTTTGTTAGGAGGTTGTTCTGTTATTATGAGATTAGATAGGAGGTGTGCTTCTATCAAACTCCAATTGTCCTGTGTATTTAAAGAGAGATTAGCTCACTGCTAATCTCAGATTAATATAATAAAAACTAGTATGTTTCCCTTCATATAAATTCTACAGAATCAAACTCTTCTGGAGAGGGCAAGGTGCATGCTCTCTAATTCTGGTCTAGCAAGAAGATTTTGGGCAGAGGCTATTAACACAGCATGCTACTTAATCAATAGAGGGCCTCACACTGGGATCAAGCTCAAAATACCACTTGAGGTTTGGTTAGGAAAGTCAGTAGATTACTCAGGTCTAAGGGTTTTTGGAAGCACAGTCTACTATCATATCAGTGAAGGTAAACCGGAACCTAGAGCCAAGAAGGGAGTGTTTGTTGGATATGGAGATGGAGTTAAGGGATATGGAATCTGGTCATCAGCTGAAAATAAGGTTATACTCAGCAGGAGTGTAGCCTTTGATGAAAATTCTATGCTCAACTCATCTGCGAGAGCCACATCTAAATCTGAAATTAGATCTGAAGCTGAGAAGATTGACAAACAGGTGGAGCTTCAAATAGAGTATGCTAAATTAAAAGACTCGGCGAGGGGACGATCAAGACGTAGATCCAGGATCTGGATCCAAGCCGATCCTATTTGAACTAGGTCGTGAGATACTCAAACAGCTGATGTTGGTCAGTAGGGTATAGCTCTCATCAAAGTTAAGAGGACCAATATCAGACCCCTAAGGAGATATGGGTTTGAGGAGGATATGGTTGGATATGCACTACAAGTAGCTGAAAAAGATGATGGTTTTGAACCTAACACTTACAGGAAAGCTGTGACATGTTCTGAGGCATCCCAATGGCTTGTTGCCATGGGAGAAGAAATGGAGTCACTTCAGAAGAATGAGACTAGGATCTAATCAAACAACCACAGGATAGGAGGGTGGTCAGCTGCATATTTTCAAGAGAAATGAAGGAATGACATCTGCTAAGGACATCAGATATAAGACACGTTTGGTTGCCAGAGGGTTCACTCGGAAAGAGGGGGTAGACAATGAAGAGATATTTTCTCCAGTGGTCAGACACACTTCCATCAGGGTGCTGTTAGCAATAGTGGAACATCATAATCTTGAACTTGAGCAATTAGATGTGAAGACAACCTTTCTACATGGAGATGTAGATAAGGAAATTTATATGACTCGACCAGAGGGTTTCCAGGTTCCTGGCAAGGAAGAATATGTTTGCAAGTTGAAGAAGTCCTTATACGGACTTAAGCAGGCCCCAAGACAGTGGTATAAGAAATTTGACAATTACATAATTCAGCAGGGTTATAGCAGGAGTCCATATGATTGTTAAGTTTATCACAACAAAAGTGAAGGGACGGTTCGAGTCATCAACTGGTTTTGTATGTGGATGATATTACTGATAATTTGCAGTGAACAAGTCCGATATTCAAGATCTATAATCTGCCAAGGTGAATTTGAGATGAAGGATTTGGAGAATGCAAAGAAAATTCGGGATAGAGATCAATAGAGATAGGAAGCAGGTGAAGTTGTTCTTGTCTCAGCAGGGGTATGTTGAAAAGATATTATCCAAGTTTGGCATTCAGCAGCCAAACCTATAGATACTCCTATGGCACCAAATCTACATCTATCTGCTGTGTTTGCTCCACAATCAGTTGAAGAGGAAAAATACATGTCAAAGGTTCCATATGTTAGTGCAGTAGGCAGCTTAATGTATGCCATGGTTTTTACTAGGCCTGATTTGGCTCAGGCAGTCAGTGTTGTCAGCAGGTTTATGGCTCAACCTGGAAAGGAACACTGAAAGTCAATGAAAAGGATATTTAGGTACCTTAGGGGTACATCTGATATTGGACTCATTTATGGGGGTGGTACTCAATGTTTTGTCACAGTGTACTGTGATTCTGATTATGCTGCTAGTGTGGACAGTAGGAGATCTATGACTGAGTATGTGTTTACTTTGGGTGGTTTTGTGGTAAGTTGGAAGGCAACTTTACAGGGTACAGTGACATTATCTATTACCGAAGCATAATACGTGGCATAGACAGAAGCAGCAAATGAGGCAATCTGGTTAAGGCTTATCACAAAACAAAATGGGGGAAAATACACATTCTACCCAAAAATGGGGTTAGGCACGTTCATGCCCACTTTTTAGACGCTCGTTTGACACAACATGCTGAAACACAACTCTATGTTCCCTTAGGGACTTGCCTGGTTTGGGTTAGGCGCACACCTTATTTCCTCCTTAGGCGCATGCCTAGCTATGTTAGGCGCTCACTTAACAATACTGGGAGCTCGGTTTTATGATCACTTCTTAAGCGCATGACCACGCCTCCATAGAAGAATGCCTAGCATTACCGGCACTCCCTTCTGCAAATCATCTTGCTAGGCGCATGCCTAACGTGCTTATCCCAATATATCTTCCAGCTTTGATTTCCTGTTCGTTTCCAACCAAGTCAACACATATTTTTACACTAAATGGTGTATAAACCACAACAAATTAACCTGCAAACATTGGTTATACATAACATACAATTTAACACGTCAAAATACATGCCTAAACCCGTTTGAAAACCCCATCACCTTAGGAATCATAGAAAATTCTTGAAACAAAAGGCGAAAGTTGGGATTTCAAGCAATCCACTACTAACCAATCCCCTTTACACTAAGCCAAACTCCAATAATAAATTAAAGATAGTTATAAAATTAGGATATTTGAATATCTCAAATTACATAATTACCCTCGAACTAAAAATCTGCATATTACAATAAATTTGTAAACACGAAATTGATAGTTACATTATTATTGTGTAGCATTTACATCTACACATTATCATTTAAAGCCTTGTTGATATTAATTTTTAAAAACCACTACAAAATGATAGACTCAATCTTTTATTATATGGTCTAATAATAGTTATTGTGAGTGTTGTGACCTTCTATTAACTTTTTTCATGCATTCGTATAATAATCTGAGATACTTATCATACTTAAACAGGTAGATGATAAATACTTGTATTCATGCGAAGACAAAGATCTTAAGGTTCACGGATGGATTTGCATGAATCCACCTGTAGGATTTTGGCAAATCACACCAAGCAACGATTTTTCGTCGGTGGGCCCTTTAAGCAAGAGCTTGCTTCCCATGTCGGACCCACCACCTTGGCGGTAAGTATATTGTATTGGTATGACATCTTTATGATTTGTACATCCATTTACTGCATTTAGCAACTGATATACAATATTTTCACTAGTGTTTTGTAATTTTGTGTTTCTTGTAAGTTTACCTATGATTAGTCTATTACTTTAGAGGGTTTAAGCATTTATAGACTCTTATGTCCCATTTGAAGTATCGACTTTGACTTTATACATAAGAAAAGTATAGTTAATCAATCAAAACTAATTAATTAATTGATCTGAAATAATATACCCCAAAACAACATGAAATCCAATGCCTTTGTTTTTAATTGCTTTCGGGTTGGTTTGATTTCAACAATTTCATATTCATTTACTTAAAAAAATTATAGAAATTCACATAGGTATAGGCACCTTTATACAAATGTTTAGCAAAGCTTAACAAATATAAGTAATTAAAGAAATTAAACATGAACATATTCTAGGAAAAATGAATAATGGACAAACCACTTATCAAATTTGAGACAAAGAAGAAATCCAACAATACACTTGTGTTTGAAATATCTGATAAGTGGCTGATATAAGGAAATTGATATAAAGAAATATAGTAGCAACATTACTGATACCAATTGGTTTTAATACAACGGTAAGCGTTTAATCTTAACATGATATCAAAGCAGGAGATCCCGAGTTCAAACCCCGCTTCCAGCACAATTAAAGACAAAAAACAAAAAAGCACTGAAAGTGTTCCTCACTCTCTTTTTTATATGGCCCACACTTCCCAAACAAAAAAAAACAAGTCAAGTCATCTCTCCCTTTTTATATGCCCACACTTGAGGAGGCATGATATAAGGAAATTGATATAAAGAAATATAGTGGCACATTTACTAATACCGATTGATTTTAGTATGATATAAGGAAATTGATATAAAGAAATATAGTAGCACATTTACTAATACCGATTGATTTTAGTACAACGATAAACGCTTGATCCTAATAGTGGCGATGTTTGATTTAAACTATAATAAAGCATGTTTAGGATTGTAAAGAGATAACCTGACCATACACCACATATTATAAACCTTGACATTTAATTAGATTATTAGGTTGGGTTTGTCTTGGTTTGGAGACAAATCAAATAACCAAAACAAACCAATATTATTCAAGTTGGTGACAAACCAATATGAATAGTTTGGTTTAAACTAGCTTTGTTTTCTTCAATTTGGTTCAGGTTAGTTTTGGGTCATTGGTTATTTTTCTCACCTTTCATTTCTAGTAAAATCCGTATTTCTACGAGATGCTTTTTGTTCTCATTTCATGACGCTATGAAGGTCGCTCGGACTTATTCTTTTCTGTGGAGGAACTTCGTATTTCCTGCTAAAGAAGTCTGACTTTTAAGTAAATACTTGATCAGTTCAGAAGTTTACAAAAAAGATGAACAATATAGTCAATCCTTTCTTTTACAAGCAGCAAGGGGAAATATCCAAAGATGCGCGTCTATTAGTACTTCACCTGATCAGAGGGATCTTCCATACAAAATCCTACTACAATGCCACGAGATGAGCAAACAGGCCTTTCGAATTTCAATGTACATGATGGAATACGCTAGCAGTTAGGCTTCAGCCTTTCAAGTTGTGCCACGTCACATCAGTACATATCTAACCTATGATATTCATCTCAGCTCAGGTCTGATGGGATTTTGACATGGGTATAACCCCGGATGTCATACACGTGGCACTCTTAAGCCTCTAATTGGATCTTATTAGTAAATGGGCCAGCATAGACCTTGTCCAGTATTGGGCCTCTCGCTTGAGGAGTTCAGTAGTACGCACCTCAGCCTTCTTTAGTTGTCCTCAGGTTAGAGCTGTTAACGAGCCGAGCCGAGCGAGTATTGGTGGTTCGAACTTGAGCTCGTTTAGCTCACGAGCTCGTTCGTTTGTTAAACGAACAAAAAATTATGTTCAAGCTCGGCTCGTTTAAAAGATGAAATGTTCGAGCTCGGCTCGTTAAACATATTTTTTGTCCTTCGGCTCAAATTTGGCTCGAATTCGGCTCGAGTTCAGTTCGTTAAAATATAAAACATAAAGTGCAAATGTAAAAATAACAAGTTAGACATTAAAATTACATATATTACACAACTAAAATTACTATAAAAATATCTAAATATTATATAAATTCAATCTATAATATATATTAGATGAATGAATGAATTATCCTCTTTTGAGTTACTGTAAATTGGTGTATTTATATAAGCATGTTCGCGAACATAATCGAACGTTCGCGAACCAAGCTCGTGTTCGTTCGTTAAGCAAACGAGCCTACAATCATGTTCG
This sequence comes from Gentiana macrophylla, assembly GCA_026214975.1. NCBI lineage: Eukaryota > Viridiplantae > Streptophyta > Magnoliopsida > Gentianales > Gentianaceae > Gentiana > Gentiana macrophylla. The sequence goes on from CM047806.1 coordinate 51,146,005, forward strand.
AGCTCGGCTCGTTAAGCTTAACGAACAAACGATCACGAACACTAACGAGCCGAACACGAGCTTGTTCACGAGCGGCTCTGTTCGTTTAACAGCACTACCTCAAGTTCAACTCGTTTGCTCGATTCTGTCCAACCTTAGCAGAAATTGCCGTAGCTCGGCACAAGTTGCCCGCGGATACATATTGCCTGCATGATACAAGATTGTCTACGGTCACACACTACCAAAATGGTGACATGATCACCTCAATCGTTCATAATCAGGACAGTACAGGTGATCCTCGAGCTCAAAACACAGTTACAACTCATTAATTGGCAAGATCATATGATTGATTCTACTTCTTGATTCTTGCCCAATTGAGCCATGACTGCTTACGACAACATCATAACGGCCCCTTAATCACAGATCATGAAATCAGGGCTCCATGATCAACTCTCTACGTGGGACGCATATATAAAGGACCTTCATCCTCACAACAAGAACTGCGTTGTTTGCTTGAGTCCCAAATATCTGGGTACGTATGCAGTCACAAATGACAGCATCAAATCATTACAAACACCATCAAGTTTACGCCTAGACTTCTCCCAAAAAGATTCAATGACCCGCAACTTCACCCGGACGATTTATGTGCATCGTCATGAATTAATACTAATGACTTAACAAATTATGATGTTTTTTCTTAAGCTACACATAAAGTTATTCCATGTTAAACAAAAGTGTTCTTGAAAACAAATGCTTGGACAGAGGGGCAGACACAGCCCCTGACAATTCCTTCCTCTGTCATTCATTCGTAGATGAAGTTTAACTCGGAAGGCTAAGGCTAAGTAGTTCAAATGATGCCTTGGAGGGTCATAATCGGATACATATTTCTCAAAGATATTCCACAATCAAAACAATTGGATGAATCCCCCAGAAATCCTTTAATAGAAGTCCATTGATATCGTCTTTTTATAATGTAAATCGATTTCGATTCTTAATTAATCCACATCACTCCAGTGTTTGCAATCCAACCATTCTTTGTTTTCTTAAAGAGTAGAGGTAATAGGAAAAATGGCCTCCAATCTACGGCGAAAAGTTGTGACATTAATTCTTTAATTTGGATTTGACTCATGTAATACCTCCGTCCCATAAAAAAAGTTTATATAAAGAAAATTGTCTCATAAAAAATGTCATTTTATAATACAAATACATCATGTAATGCTTTTTTTCCACAACTACTCTTAGTCCAATATGTATTTATTGCACTCATTTCATATTCCAAAACAAATATTTATTATAAAGTGAAGGGTAAGTATGTCAATATACTAACAAAACACAACACATTGATTGAGTTTCTTAATCCGTGTGCACCATAAAAACTCGATAATTTTTCGGGACGGAGGTAGTATTTATTTATTTATTTTGCATATTTAAACATCTTTTTGATTAGTCCTTTGTCTTTTTTTTTTCTTTTTTTTTTACAATTTTTTTCTTATATATCCATACAACTCGATATATGTTGCATGATGAATCATTAAAATTGAAGTTGTTCAAAAAAAAGAAAAAAGTTGTTAAATAATCCAAAAAAAAAAATTTAATATTCAATATCTTTTTATATTGATAGCTAAAACTCACATCAAGAAAGTTAAGTGTATAAAATAGTAATATATAATTCATTAATATAGCAGATCAGTAGTCACTTTGACCCTTCACATTCCTTTTTCACTATTTTTTTAAAATAATTTTTTTTTAGGGGTTTTGTTGGCATCCCACTTTTTACTACTGCCACTACATTACTTCCGACACCAAAAATTACTTCAACACCACGATGATTTTTAGTAAAGGGAACGTCGGTGCCACTGGTGTTCGTTGTTGAACACCAACATCAGTGTCGTTGTTGAACACCAACATCAGTGTCGGTGTTCAACAACGAACACCAGTGACACCGACATTTTTTTCATCCGAAAAAATAATCAAATAATGGATGTCAATAATAAAAAGTTGTGTGCCAATAAAACCCACTTTTTTTAATGTATCACTTCAGCATTTTCCATATATTTTTTATTTACGCGTTGAAAAGTGATTAAGTAATTTGATCGATTATCTCATGTGACAGGAGTGAATATATATTTTAAGAGAATCACATATAAAAGTGCCTTTTCCAACCCTGATGGAGCCAATTTTAATTTCCCCCTTAAGTAAACATGCATCCGCGCGCCTTTGCATGGACGTATGTGTCCTTGCGCGCGCGCGTGTGTGTGTTTCTTTTGTTGTGTTTTGTAGTTTTTTTCCTCGTAATAACAATTATACGTAATATAAGAACTCCCGTCATATATCATTTGATGGCTCATGGATATGAAGGGACTTAAATTTGTATTGCAGATGTTTCAGAGCGCTCACTACGCAGGAGAAGACATAGTTCTGAAATTTGAAGAAGGCGAGTACTGGAAGAAAGTTTTTGGACCGGTTTTTATGTATCTCAATTCTACCTTTGTTGGAGAGAACCCTCTTTTCCTTTGGGAGGATGCCAAGAAACAGGTTTTGTATATACGACTTCCCCATTAATAAATTCAAATACTCAGTTTCCTAATATATATGTGACATGTTAAAACAGATGATGCAAGAAGTTGAAAGCTGGCCGTATCATTTTCCATCATCAGAAGATTACCAGACATCAGAAAAGCGTGGTAGTGTTGCTGGCCGATTGTTGGTGCAAGATAGGTACATAGCTACTTAACATACCATTAATTATATGAGTTTTTTTTTTTTTTTTTTTTTAATTAACTCCTCAATATATGTTAGAACTAAATACGGGTTTGTTTTAGTTTTGATAATCTGATTCTCAACTAAGTTGCAGGAACAAAAGTGGAACATGTAATAGCACATAACACATTTTAGAACATACAACTTTATTTATCATGCATACCGCAAAAAGAATACAAATGAATGCATAAAGAGAAAATAAATGCAAAAACTTCTTGTCACTGAGGCGAGTTTAGAACTCGATCTGTCCTTAAGACTTAATTACCCTCATTATATATGTGCTCACGATGATAACAAAAATCTCTCAAGATACAACAGTTAAAACCTTGTTCAGGTTGTAGCACTTCTATTCGAACAAGCACAAAATGATATAAAGTGGACCAAGCCACAAGCCCGAACCGAACCGAACCGTCCAGCAGCAGCGGCATGAGTGTTTTTGCACCAAATAGGATTTAAGTCCTCTATCCTCCACAAAATTCTCTTGACCCATTTGGCTTACAACTTAATGAAAATTCCGTTCTTAAATGTAGAACTCACATAAGACAACTTTTCAATGTGGGACAAAGGAATTATACTTCCTTTATTGACATTCCACACATTTCGCTTCACATTTAAACATTAATTTCTTATTCATCTGATAGAGTGATTCAAAAGCCTAATATCAACTAATATTTTAATAGTTTTTAAATATGGTTTTAGCTTCTTGTAATTTATACCTAGGTCATTCGAAATTGAGTTCGCAGTGGACCGTAAACTACTTGTTTTACAACCTAATTTAAGCTAAAAACTTCAAGAATATATTATGAGATATCATTGTGAGATTTTATAACAAAATCATATAAGTATTTTATGGTCAAAATCATATAAGTATTTTATAGGTTGTTTGTGTTCCTGGACTCATCTCACACACATCATAGCACAAAATAAAATAAAATCAATTTACGCTTATTTCATATTCATTCATACACGCAGTAACTCGACACTGGTGTCACACCAATTTTTTTTTTTTTTTTTTTTTGAGGAAACACACCAATTATTTTTTATGTTTTTGTTTCATAAAAATATTGCTTCGTATTGTTTTTATTTTTTTTGGTATTCTGAAAGGAGTTTTCTATGTCCATCTAGGTTTATAAACGGTGAATATATTACGGCAAGCGGAGCTTATGTGGGTTTAGCTCCTCCGGGAGAAGTCGGATCGTGGCAAAGAGAAGGCAAGGTGTGATCAAATATTATTGAAATAAATCCCACTTTAATATAGTTTTTTTCTTTTCAAAATTAAAGTAATAATGTTTTATTTGTCACCGATATATAAGATAATATATAAGATACGAAAGTAATATTACACAAATTTAAAATTTTTGCCTCCTACCTTTCAAAAAAAAAAAAAAAAAGTTTATTTGCCTCCTATAATTAATATGGAAAATTACATCTTGCCAGAAATATCAATTTTGGACGAAGGCAGACGAAGATGGTTATTTCTCCATCACCGGTGTAATAACTGGAGACTATAATCTCTATGCATGGGTCCCTGGAATTTTTGGTGATTACAAATGTGACACAACAATCAACATAACTCCAGGTTTATTATTTTACTACATTAATTTCATCATTCTATTCTATGTAAACATGCATGCATGTGTTTCATCACTTATTATGACATATTTAAAAACAAAATTATGTATTATATGTTTTATGTAAAACTCCAATCAAGGTATTAGGCCAAAATAAAATTCTCAAGGCCCTTGGCCAAGTGAAGAAAATATCATATAATCACTATTTTCGGGTATACTAAGTTGATAATGAGCATATAAAAAATATTACAAAAATTTACTAGACTTTTTAAAATTGTGTCTTCCCGAGTTTTCTTTTTTTGCTTAAGTAGAAAGACAAAAATAGACAAAAATTACACTACAATAACATGAGAACGGTGACTTTAAATTATACAGTTAAATTTTGAAGGGAGCAATAGGTTGTTTCCTTGTTGTCCTGCCCACGTGACGGCCCTGACTCCACTACACATGATAAATCAATTATTTTAACATGATGAGATCAGAATGTGCTAGCTAGCTAGTTTTCATTTACTATTTACATGGGTTTTGACTAGTTTTATGGAACATGAAATTAACATAGAGAAATTTGAAAAACAAAAAATCAGGATGTAAAATGACCATGGGTGATCTAGTGTATGAGCCACCTAGAGAAGGAGCAACGTTATGGGAAATAGGCACACCAAGTCGGTCTGCAAGAGAATTCTACATTCCAGATCCAAATCCATTGTACATCAACAAACTTTACGTGAATCACCTTGACAGGTAATTAGTTTCATTCATTTGCACATGCATTTAGGTTTCTTTCTTTCAAGTTCAATGTTATTATTTCTGTATTTTTTTTTCCTTTCGAAATCAATATTTCTTTTTCTCGCGTTGATTGAATTGAACCGTTACCTAAGAAAATTGCGACAAACATTACATAATCATTCTAAAGATAAATTGTATACTTTCTTCGTGTAATTGTAATTCCTTCTGTAGACCTTGCTACTTCCATCCTAAGAAACAATCTCAGTTGACCTAAAACGCTTACTTCAAATTCTGATCTCATAACCTTATTTAGATTTATCATTTTAGGTTGATTATTCCCTGTGATGATTATGTCATCAACACACATAATCAAATTGTTATTTGACCAAACTAATTAAAAGTGCATGTAAAACATGGTATGGTCAAATTTCCTTTGACTATACCCATTTTTCTTCTTGATGGCTTGAATAAATCCCTCAAACCATGTCCTAGGAGATTACGTTAGTCCATATATGGACTTCTTCAAATTGAAAACCTTATATTTTCCTTCATTGTTGTAGAAACTTGGAGGAGGTTCTTCATGAGTTCCCTATTCAAGAAAGCATTCATGATGTCCGGTTGGAGTAAAGGCCAATCATTTCTTGAAGCTAATGAGAGAAGAACACGAACAATGAGATAAGATTAGAGTGTATATAACCATTGGCCACTAATCTTGTCTTGTATCTTTAAACTTCTTTATCAGCCTCATACTTGACTGTAAAGATCCACTTACATCCAACAATATTAGTCCATTCAGGTAAAGATGTGATCTCCCATATGTTGTTCTTTTTTAGGGCACTCAGTTCTCCCATAACAACTTCTCTCCATTTTGGATCATTCATAGCTTCTCCAATAGTTCTAGGTACCTGCACACAGTCAACCTGGGAAAGATATGTTCTATAGCTAGGAATTGAATAAGTTATTAAAAGAGACATGATTATTGATAAGATGTTTTTTGCAAGCCCTGACCCTTTTTTTTTAAATCAATAGGGAGGTCAGAAGTTGTACTGGATGTAAGGAAAGCTCCTTCAACAAACTCTCTTTTAGAAGCTAAATCTTCTGTTTACGAAGGATTCTGATCATAGTTAACCATCGATCCTCCATCCCATCCCTCGTCTAGTATACACAATTAGGGTTTGTTCTTTCCGCTTCCTGCCTAGGATCATTGTTACAGACCAATTTAGGTTGTTCCTCAATCATGCATGATAGGCAATTGAGTCAGAATGTTCCAAGAGTTAACATCAGATCTGTCAAGATTAGAATCTGAGTATAAATTAGTTCCTTTAATAAATGTTACATCAAAGGACATGAAGATCTTTTTGTGTAATGGATCATAGCACATGTATCCCCTTTGAGTATGAGAGTACCCTATAAACACAGTTTTCACAGCCTTTGGATCCAGTTTCCCTCTTTGGTGATCATGCACATGAGCAAAAGCAGTGCACCCAAACACCTAAAGGGAAGGGATACAATTAAGTGTGATTCAAGAAAGGACCCAATAAATTTCCCATTGGAATTTTGAAACCCAATATCATAGAGGGCGTTATGTTAATAAAGAAAATGTAGCATTGAGAATAGCATCACCCACTAAAACTTAGGCATATTTTAAGCGAACATAAAAGCCCTTGAATTCCCAAGAGATATATGTTCTTGCATTCAACAACTCCATTTTGTTCTGTAGTGTTGACACAAGAACTCTGATGAATAACCCATTTCCCTTCAAGGAAAGAGCTAAGATGTATATAAAGTATTTAGTCTCATTATCAGTTCTAAGGATTTAGATGTTAGCATGGAACTGAGTTTCAATCTTCTGATAAAAATTAATAAAGTCGATGCTTACCTCGGATTTATCTTGAAGTAACAAACCTTTGTGTGATCATCAACAAGGGTAATAAACCATAAAGTATTTTAGAGTTATGTAACTCGAGATGGTCCCCAAAGGTCGCTATTAATGAGGGAGGAAAGAGAAGATTCTTTATAAGAAATATAATTAAAAGAAGCCCTATGATGTTAACAAATTTTAAGACTCACGGTATGGACAGGGTGATTTTTGATAAATACAGTGTAAATGTGTCGCTAAAAATGCAAATGTGTCGCTAATGCGATTTTTAGCGACACATTTGCTCTGTAGTTACCGAAAATCGCCATGTCCATACCAGCTGCCAATTTACAACCGTCACAATGAAAGAAACTAAAATCTTTATTACAAAACATGTTTGAAAACAACTTCACAAGGTACAGAATTATAGGATGACCTATAGTCCATAAGTTTTTCAAGGTCAGACTGGGAATCTTGAATAGCATCACCAAGTTCATATTCTAAATCTTGTTGCTAATCATAGGATGACCATTATCTGATTTAGCATTGCTAATCATTTTCCTTGTAATCATGTCCTAATATACACAACAGTCAAGACAGAAATTAGAAAAGCAATCGTTTTCTTATGTAAATTTGCTGTTAGATATTAAATTAAATGAAAGATATGGAAAATAGAGAACATAGCTTAAACAATGTTTCTTAGAGATTTTAACATTCCCTCCCGTATAAATCATTGGCATTCCCTCCGGAAAATTTGAAGACAAATCGGGAATGGGGGGAAACATTGGCATGATGGGTGAGAGAATCACATATTCTCCGGTACCCATATCAACATGTATAAGGAAATGATTTCTTCATTGATTTGTGTGGTGGTACGATGATTTATTTAAAATCACATAATAGAGATAAATACAAAAACATCCTCTACGATAAATGACATATATCTTGATTGTTCTAGATTATAATTATGTAGTGAAAATATAGTCTTCAACAGACTTTCTATAAGTATAAATCAAATAATATGTGGGCTTCATTTGAGTATTTTTATTTCTATTCCATTGTCTACATTTTTTACTAGATAGCTAATGATGAGTAATGAACTTTAATTTTGAGGCATTGCAACAAAATTTGTTGAATTGATGAAATCGAAAATACGAGACAAAATAAAATGTTGAATTATTGTTAATCAGTAAAATGGTCAAGTTAAGTTACATAGTGATGATTATGTAGTATTTATGGATGATAATTCTCATATGTCGGTTAAAAGTAGTTGCAAGCGGTTATAACAGAACGTACATGAGTTTTCTTCAGCTTCGTGTTATCAGCTAAAAATGCTAAGCTGAGTCTTTAGGTCTGAAGTCTTCTCGTCTAAAGTCTTCACATCTGAATATCCACTGGTTATTATCTTCACGTCTGTTTCTATTTAGATGAATTATTCATCTCTGAATATGATAGAAGTGTATTCACGTCCTACTTGCATCCCTTTATCCATATTATACATGTTTACACCCCCTCAAGCTGAAGGTGGTGAATGAATCAGCTTGTACATCCTACTTGCTCTAACTCTCCTTTATCCACATAAACTAGGTTGAAAGATCTTGGAAATCCGAATTTTGTATTGCGAATGGCAAAAAGCAGTTGCATCAAGGGCCATTGTGAGAATGTTTGTTAGTTGTTCCTTTGTGTGAATAGACATGAGCATGATAGAACCTGACATGACTTTGTCTCTAACCATATGATGGTCAATATCAATGTGTTTTGATCTCTCATGAAATGCGGGATTATGTGCAATATGGAGTGCACTGGTATTATCACAAAATAAGATGGCAAGAGTCTGAACAGGAATCTTCAGATCTTGCAAAATGTATATCAACCATTAGATTTCATAAATGGAATTGGCCATTGCTCTGTATTCAGCTTCTGAAGAACTTCTGGAAATAGTTGTATGTTTCTTAGCTTTCAAAGAAATGGTAGCATCTCCTAAGAACATCATATACCATGAGATAGACCTCCTGGTTTCCGGACAACCTGCCCAATCACTATCAGTGAAACACTTTAAGATAAGGTTTTTTTAGTTGTATTCATATAAACTTGCCTTTGTGCTGCTCCTTCTTCTTGTTCTTGAAGGCTTTCACCATTTGTGTTTGGTTCATCAAAGACTACATGAATTGACTCTTCAATCACCAGGGTTCTTTTGTTGAGCACTCTGAAGGAATTTCTGGTGTCTGGGTATCCCATAAAGATTGCTTCATCAGCTTTTTCATCAAAAGTATGTAGCTGATTCCTGTTCAAAACAAAGCATTTAGATACAAACATATGTAAGTGTGAAATGTTAGGTTTTCTTCCATTCCGTATTTTATATGGTGTTTCTCCATGATGTTTGTTGATGATTGAACTATTTTGAGTAGAGCATGTTGTATTTGCTACTTCAGCCCAAAATCTCTTTGGCAAACATGCTTCTGCAATCATTGTTCTGACTGCTTCTTTGAGTGTCATGTTTCATCTTTCTGCTACACCATTCTGTTGTGGAGTCACTAACTGGCGATAGTTGATGCGAAGATCCATTATCTTTCTGATGGTCTCGATTATTTCATTTAGGAACTCTGTGTCTCTATCTGATCTGATCTTTATGATCTTCAGTTCTTTTTCATTTTGGATTCTTCTTAGCAAATCTGGCAGACTCTTGAGTGTCTCTCTTTTCTTATTCATGAATATTGTCCAGGTGAATTTTGAGAAGTCATCTACCACCACTAGAGTGTATTTCTTTCCACTTACACTTACTGGTGTGACTGGTCCAAACAGATCCATATGTAACAGATGTAGGATCCTTGTTGTTGATTGATAGGGTTTTGACTTGAAAGAGCTTTTAATTTGCTTTCCTTTTTGACAGGCATCACAAAGACTTTATTTCTTGAATGTGATCTCTGGTAAGCCTTCAACCAACTTGTTCTTTGACAGTGTGTTGATGGTTTTGAAATTTAGATGATTCAATCTTTTATTCCAAATCCAGCTGGTTGATTGTTTACTTTTGACAAGTAAACATGTTTCTGCTATTGCTGTCTTCCAATCTACCACATACATGTTGTCTTCTCTTCTTCCTGCAAGTACAACTGTTTTGGTTTGGCTGTGAATCACTTTGCATCCTTCCTTGTTGAAGTGCACATTGTAGCCTTTGTCACAGAATTGACTGACACTTAGTATATTGAAATTTAGTCCTTTAACATAAGACACATTTTGAATCTTCAAGCTGTTTTTGATCATTATGCCTTCCCCCTTAATTTTACCAGGGTTTTCTTTGCCTCCAAAAGTAACTTTGGGTCCATCAAAAGCTTTAAAGTCAGTGAGCCATCCTTTGTTCCATGTCATGTATCTGGAACATCCACTATCTATGTACTAGACATCCTACAAAACAAATTAATTTTGTTTAGGTACCCAACACTATTTGGGTCCATGCATGTTAGCAGTTATGCCTCATACTCCAAGTGTATATCCAAATGATCTTCTCTTTGGATAGTTGAAGTCATCAATTTCATATGTATAAGGCATGGCAGAATATCTTCTAATCTTTTCACTAAAGGTATTCTGATACTTTTCTCTACTTTCTGGTGTATTTGCATCCTTTTTCACTCTCCAATGTAGAAGGAACCTTATTTCCATGCTGCTTCTTGTGTCCAGGAATATGCCTTGGCTGGATTTTCTTGAACACATGATGCATGTTATGAAATGGTTTCTTCTTATATTTTGGGGGTGTAATATTTCAATCATCCTCAGATGGGTAAAGTATTCTCTTACCTTTCTGAACTCCTTTGCCTTTACTTGGCTGGATTGATGATTTATTCTGCTATTTCACTACACTAGGTTTTGACTTCACTGGTGCAGGATGAGTGGTAGAAACTATGCCCTGTTCTTTTCTGAATTTTGGTCCATTGTTGGTCCTAGATTCAGATTTGGGTTGACCATTGTTTCTATTGTCATCCTGACTGTTGTAGCCAAGACCAGATCTGGATCCAAACCTTTTTGGGGGTTTGTAAGCAGGTGCACTAAGTGATGCAGTGGTGATCTTAACTGGTAGGGAGATTTTCTCAACTAGCCTTTCAACATTGGATGGGTGATCATCTGCTGCTTGTTGATCAGTTGAGTGGATCTCCTTACTAATTTGTTCAGCTTTTACTTTGTCCAGTTCTTTCTTTAATATTTTATTTTCCTTTCTTAGATTCTCATATTCCTATTCCAGAATTTCATGATTCATCTCAATTTCTTCAAATTTGCTCATGAGATTTTGGATTAGGTTTGCAGAATCTAGTGGAAGAATAGGAGATTGTGCAGTGTCAGATGTGGATGCACTAGATGATGAGTGTGAGCTAGATGTTACCTCAGTTTCATTAGATTCTTTAGCCATAAGGCATAGGTAATCTTTTTCATTGTTTGAGCTGTAAGCTTCATCATCATCTCCAGAATCATTTTCAGATAATTCTTCATTCTTTTCACTGCTAGTTTCAGCTTTGAGTGCCTTCTTGCTTTTCCTCTTATCACTTGTCTTGTATTTCTTTTTATCCTCATCTTTGTCTTCTTCTTCAGGGTAATCAGCCTTGAAATGACCTTTCCTTTTGCAGTTGAAGTATCTGTATTCATCATCCTTTTTCTTCATGGCTTTGCTTGTGCTAGACTTCTTGTATGATGATGATCCTCCTTTGAATTGCTTCTTCTTGCTAAACCTGTCAAAACGTTTTACCAGTAAAGCTACATGTTCCTTCAGCTCCTGTGTCTCTTTGCTATTTGCATCAGCTGTGTTACTTTGCTGGGGTGCAATTAGTGCACTGGCCTTATATGCCTCTGCTGGTGCACTGTTTTCGTCGTTCAACTCAAATTCATGAGCCTTTAGTTGAGACATAAGAGTTAAGGTATCAGTGTTTGCAAGATTTGTTGTTCCTCTGATTACTGGTGTGATGATCTTCCATCTTTCAGGTAAGCCTCTCAAGATCTTCAGGCACACTTCTTTCTGTGGGTATGTGTGTCCATGTTGTTGCAGTTCACTGATGATGCTTGAGAATCTGTTGTCCATTTGATCAATGGATTCACAAGCCTTCATTTTGAAGTTCTCAAATTTCGGTTTTGCTACAGACAATTTGTTTTCTTTAACTGCTTCTGATCCTTTATTGATCAGTGCCAATTTGTCACATATCTCCTTTGCTGTTTTGCAATCTTTGATCCTCATGAACATATTACTGTCCAGAGTTTTCAAGATCATGTCTTTTGCAACGAAGTCAAGGTTTGCTATTCTCCTGCCATCCTTGGTCCAATCTTTCTTGAGTTTGTCTATTACTTTTCCTTGATCTGCTCCTGTGGATACCACAGTTGTGATCTCGATTGGGCCATCATTGATTACATCCAGCATCTCCTCATGAGTTGCTGCAAGATGAGACAACATTCTTATTTTATATTCATAAAAATTATTAACATTGAATATATGTACCTTTGACATAAAATTTGAGGAATCCATAAATACAAATAAGATATATATATATATATATATATATATATATATATATATATATATATATATATATATATATATATATATATAAAGCACAAATTTGAAAACTACTTTGAAAATACGTGATCTCCTTGTTACGTAAATTAGATCGAGCAAAGTTTTGGTACTAGGGAACTTTGCTCTCTGCTACCAATTGTTGGTCCCAGAGAAGGGAAAAATCATAGTCAGAATGGGGGGTGAATGACTATAGTGGTGTTTTAAAAACTTTTCTTGTATTTAAAAGCTTTTGGGCAGCGGATAAGTCCCTTCTTAAAGTATTGTTTCAAAGTAGATTATGCAATCACAGATATATAGTATGCAATGAAATAGAGTGCTGAAAAGTAAATTGCTAAAAGTAAATAGACACAAAGGTTTATAGTGGTTCAGGGTGGTGTAATCCCTTAATCCACTCTTCTCCTGTGATGATTGGAGGAATTCACTATTGTTTTCACAGATACAATAGTATGATTGTCCTTGACTACACAAGCTTCACAATCTTCAAGACTATCACTCCCTGGCTTCAAAAGCTTCAGTGACTCAGTCTCTGTCACTTCTCCTTGAGAACAAATCTTTCAGCAGCTATCATAAAGGTTGCAACTCCTTCTCAGATTTCTCTTATTCAATTGCCTCAGATGAAGTGAATAGGATTCACAAGTTTGTTGATCAATCTCAGAGCTTGATTTGTAATTTGAAGTTCTGATTCCTGAGTTGATCTCTAGAGTTTTCCTTGTAGTACAGATGGAAGGCTTTTCACTTTGACAGAGTTTCTGCTTGTAGTTTTTCAGCCCTTTTTCGTTGTGCTCTTTTCTGTCAATGCCTTCTATTAATAGCCTTGATAATCCTTGATTTGAATTTCTGTCCGTTGGCTATTTAATGTGGAGAATAATCCTTGATTAAATTCTTGATTCCCCCATAATTATATTCTCCTTGATTTCAGTGATCGGATTTTTCCTCAAAAGTTTATCAGAAAATCCCTTGTTGATTGATCCTCAATTGATTGTGCATTTAATGTTTGATCTTCATCATTTGAAATCTAAATGAGTAAAGTTTACTTGATCGTTCCCTGAACGGTTAAGTGATTCCTTTTGACTTGGCTGTTTGGTTCTTCCTTCACTTCTCTGTCTTTACTCAGCCGAAAGTCAGTTTACTTTGCCGGTTTACTGCATTGTTGTTTTCTCTCATTCTTTAGAGTACAATTTGTACTTCACTGATCCTTGATTTGGGTGAGATCAGTGTACACCATATTTGATAATATATTTCATTGCTTAGACTTATCCAAGGTCATCACAGACTTCCATGGTTATAAGTCAGACCATAATGTCCTCATTGCTTCTCTGCTGGTACTTGACTGGCTTCACTCTACCGAATATCTGTTCTTACTTAGCCGTCCTACCAACTAGTACAATACTTGTCTGACTCAACTTATACAACATGTCAGACTCTAAGTAAAGACTTATACAGATAATTCTAACTTATTTCAGGCTTGCTATAACAGCTAGTATGGCCATCATCAAAACATAATAAAATGTTCCTAACATTATTACAATTATCTTTAGCATAGCCATTGAATCCACTGTGGTGCACTAAATTTTTTTTATTGTTTTTATTTTTGAAAGTGTTGGCATTCAGATTTCTTGACTTTTCTACTCTAATCAATTGATTGGATCTGAACCTAGATTGATCATCTCTATCACTTCTGCCTTGTCCAGTCTTCTGAGCCATCAAAAGTAGAATATTTAATCTTTGACTTGTTAGAGACATAAGTCTTCTGCCTCTCAAATTTTATAGTCATACCAAAAAATTCTTGAATCTCAGGAAAATGAACCATCAACATTGCTTGAGACACCATTGGCTCAAACTCTTCCGTTACTCCTTTCAAAAAAAAAATCACATGTTCAGTCTCCATCTGATCCAACAAGTTTTCACGGCATCACAATGACATTGGGGTACGGTTCTTAGGTACATGAAGGAGTTGACCAGATGATCTTGATTTTTTCCCAAATGGTCATCAACTTTGTAAAATACTGATTCACAGATTCATACCCTTGTTTCAAATAATTCATTTTCTCTAGAGTATCAGAAATTATAAAGGCATAAACACTGAAAACAATCAGCAATAATTTTCCATACAGCCTGGGCATTCCTGAAATACAGAAAACTCCAAGAAATATTGTTCTTTACTGAATTCAAAATACATGGCCTCCATGCTTGGAAGTCAGCAGAACTTACTTCCGGTTCTTTGTGATCAATACCATTTCCATTGACATCTTTCATGGATGATAGTTGTTACCATTCATTAATGGTTGAACTAACCCCAGTGAAGGATTTTCATTGTGATGAAGATAGAAGGGTCTGGAAGGACTCAATTCTTGATTCTTCGCTGCCATTGCTGACAAGAATTACCAAAGGAAATCCCAAAAAACTCGATAAAAAATTAGATCTACAGAAAAACTACAAAATATTTCACAGAACACTCTCAAGATTCTATGAAACTAGCAACTAGAATATGAAGATCACTCTCAAGATTCTCCAAAAACTAGAGAAGTGCGAAGAAAAACTCTCAAGTTTTTCCAATAAACATCAGAATTAGCGCACAAAATGATTTGGTACCATGTTGAAATTGATAAAATTGAAAATACAAGACAAGTCTTCAAAAATAAAAAATAAAAATAAAATACAAGACAAAATCAAAATGCAGAATTCTTATTAATCAGTAAAATGATCAAGTTGAGTTACATGGTGTTGATGATGGAGTATTTATAGATGATAATCTTTATAAGTCAGTTAAAAGTAGTTACAAGCGGTTATAATAAAAAGTATGTGAGTTTTCTTCAGCTTCATGTTCTTAGCTAAAAATGCTTAGCTGAGTCTTCACGTCTGAAATCTCCACTATTAAGTGCATGCACATCCTACTTGCATCCAACATTCCTTTATCCACATTATACATGTTAACACAATTTACCGTTTGTTATTCATAGTTGTCGTTTTATTTTCAACCGCTTTTCAGGTTTAGGCAGTATGGATTATGGGAGAGGTATGCAGAACTGTACCCTCAAAATGATTTGGTTTATACCATTGGAGAAAGTGATTATAAGAGAGATTGGTTCTTTGCTCATGTCACCAGGTACCATTCTTCATTCTTGAAATCAAATATTAATAGCTTGAAAAACATATTAGACACAAATTCTTAATCATATCTTCATCAAAACTTATCACGTCATACATTCATGATAATAAACATCAATTAAAATGACACCAAGTGATTAATAACAGTATAGATAATTGGTATGACCCATGATGTATGTGACAAATATATATAGTGTGCATGTAGCATAATATAATAATGAAAAGGCAACAAAGAATTTTTTAATTTCCAGGAAGAAGGATGAGAAAACATATGAGAGCACAACATGGCAGATCAAATTCGAACTGAAAGATACAATCACAAGTGGTACCTACAAATTGAGATTGGCACTTGCATCCGCAGCTGAAGCCATTTTGCAGGTTTTTTGATTTAATTTAATTATATATAGTGAATAAATTTTGATTAAAAATATTATTTGGATTGTATAAAAGTATCATATCGCATCAAATATATATATATATATATTGCAACCAAATATATTAATTAATATGAATAAAGTGGGATAATTAATTCACATGCATGCATGAAAATTAAAATGTATATCTTGTAGGTTAGGGTAAATGATCCAAATGCAGAAACACCGGTATTTTCAAGCGGGCTAATTGGAAAAGATAATGCAATTGCACGGCATGGAATTCACGGGATATATTGGCTGTTTAATGTGGAAATCCAATCCAATCTACTTGTTCCTGGTGGCAATACTATATTCTTGACTCAGGCCAACGCTGATGGCCCTTTCCGTGGGGTGATGTATGATTATATTCGCTTAGAAGGGCCTCCCCCTTCATCAAACAATTATTTCTAGTTATTTTATTTTAGTTTATTTCAATGTTATTATAATCCGTGATATATAATCTGGCGTAACTACATATATGGTTGATTACATGCATATTGTGAATTCACTCAAATACATGTGTTGTTATTATTTGTAATAATAAGGGTTTTTACTAAGTGTGGTTGGTGTAACCATATATTTTGCTTCCTTGATTGATTTGTAGCAATCCGCGTGAAAACCGAGCAGAAACGACAATAGAGATGTGTAGGTGTGAGGTAGTGAATCACGACCATCCACTTAATATAAACACTCCAATAACTAATGCACCATAACTTTTTTCCACTCGCTAGTTTACTCGATATATACATGCATGGATAATTAATTAGTATTAAATGGGACAAATCATCTTTTCATAATTGTGATATCATGAAAATTATATTAAAGATGCAAAAATAATGAACTTAGCTCAAAAAATATCGAAAGATTAAACCATGATTCTCAACCTGTCCAACCAGCCCTACAGCGATGCAGCCTTAATTTGCAGTATGAAAAAGGTTCTGTTGCTACCAAACAAACTATCGAATCACAATTGCCAGTGCCATAACGGATCGTCAGGAATTGATGGTGATTTGTGAGAACAGATATTTAAACATACACAGAGGTACAAAAACAAGAAGAAAAGTGTAACGGCCCAAGCCATAGGTAAGGCTAAAATGGTAAAAGGCTGCTTAATTGGTATGTGCACATCTCGTGACCAAGTATACACGTAAGCCTTACGAAATAGTCGAATCATACAAAAGTACGAAAGAACCTGTTTAGAGAAGTTGCCGACCATCAACGTATTTCTATTATTTATTTATAAAAGGGTAGTATTGAAAAGTTGACTTTTTAAAGATGATTTTTTTGATCTCAAACTGATTCTTATAAACAAATAACCATACTTTTAAAATAACCATATTTTTTATTTATTTTATAATAATTGTGATATTTACTAAAGCAATAAAAAAAAAAAGCATAAAAACAGAAGCAATGAATCATGAATTTGTTTCTTCCACATTGTTTAATTGGGTGGGAATAGGGAAGGGGAATAGGCAGCATACTCGGAGAGCCAATTACTTTAGGAGTCTTTATTGGCACCGTCATGACCTTATCCGTGTACCACAGTCTTTTTAGTATTGATCGTGTCTCGACAGTGCGAGAAGTCATATGTCGGCTATATGTTCTGTTAGGATATTTATAGATATTATATTTATTGTGTTCATATTCTGTATTTATTACATGATATTGTGTTCACATTGTAGTACATGTATATATATATACCTTGTACTGTACACACAATTCATCAATAGAAAATACTTTCTCACAATTATCTATCATGGTATCAGAGTATTGAGACCTAGAGGTGGCCAAAACAAACCGGTGTAACCGCCGGTTGGACGGTTAGGGGTTTTTGGAAACCGGAACCGACGGTTGGAACCGGACCAGCCGGAACCGTAACCGGCGGTTGAACCGCCCCAACGGCTATTTTTTTCCCTTTTCTAAACACTTTAAAAAAATCCTATAAATACCACCCCATTCCATTTCCAATTTCCTACACCAATCTCCTCTCAATTCTTACATCTTCTTCCCTCAAAAAAACATTTCTTACATCTTCTACTCATTTCTTTGATTATCAAGTTTGTTTAGTTGTTAAAAACAACAATCAAACTTACTTTATGATACCGATTTTTTAAATTGTTCTGATTTAATCGTTACTTCAATACAGTTTTAGTTATAAGTAAATTTTGTTTTTATTTTATTCAACTAATTTTTTTACAAGTGTAAAAAAAATTCCATTTTATAATCAAATTTACTTTACTAGACCGATATTTGAAGTTGTTTTGATTTAATCGTTACTTCAATTCGGTTTTAGTTATAAGTAAAATTGGTTAGTTAAATTAATTTTTTTTTATAACCGTTATATTTAATTTAGATTTTATACAATGTCAAGAAGAGGTGAATCATCACGAGGTAATCGAAATGTTACTTTCCGTGATGACACGGTTGTGCCGGAATCGGGTGATTTTACTGGTGGCTATAGACCCCAACATTTTACAAACCTTGACACTGGTAGTCACATTTCGATTCCTCACTTCGAGACACCTTTAGATTTCAATCCTGATGATTTTGATAGTCATTACAACGATATAATGTCTCAATCTGTAAATTTTAACATCAACCTTAACGAAGCTGAAGATAAGGAGCCTCGTAATGATGAAGCCGACGTTGATGATGATGTTGATGTATTTCCGACTGCTTCCCGTCCTAGACAAGGACGTGGTGGGAGTCGTGTGGCTGTAAGAACACCGCATCGTGCTAGTGCTGATCCTACTCCTACTCCCGAGTCAGTCGATTTAGATGGTGATGAAAGTACCCAAGACGGAGGACAAGAAAAAAGGTTAAAATCGAAAAAATTTACGGAATTTTTCACAAAGGTTCCTCGGACTGATGAATTAGCATTAGCTAACCCCGTAAAGTATTTCTTTGGGGTGTGCAATTTCTGTGGCACTAATTACAAATTTAAAGCGGGTGGTGGTTACGGATCGATGCGGGGTCACATAATAACCAAACACCCGGAAAAATTGGAAGATAGCGCGTCTCAAACCCAGCTAAACATGCCGAGCTCCAGCGGAGTGATGACACTCTAAATGGTACCAATAATTATACCTATACTCACCCCGAATTCTGCTCAAGAGAGGATAGATAGGCTCGTTATTGCTTAGAATATGTGTTAAATGCTATGTGAGTGTTTCCAGGATCGTAATTCTACATCTATGCTATTCAAAAAGAATGCATTGGGCTGAGTGATTGAAGTCCAAGAGGAAGCGTGCTGAAGAAAAAAAAGAATTGAAGGCCCGGTAACCCGAGGGTTAGGCCCGGTAAACCGGCGTCTTGGGGAACACGAAATTCATTCTGCCACATTGTCTAAGTCGGTTAGGGTTTTAGAGAGTCTTAAGTCGGTCATTGTATCTATATAAAGCCGCGTTTACAGATTATTGAATACAATCTCATATCTTATCAATTTTATTATACAATTATTATGCAATAAAGTTTTCTTGAGCTTTGGAGAATTGTTTTTGGTTTCCTCCCTTCTTCCATCATCTCTAGCTTGAGTAGATCGAGCTAGATCTCCATTGTTGAAGGTATGAAGCTTTGAACGTTCCTTTATTGTCTTCAATATGGTAGATCTGTTCGTATTTATGTGTTTTAGTTAATCTGCATGTTTAACAACCCCATAATTTACTTATTATAATCGTATTGAGCAATGTAGATCCAGAAATTAGGAAAAGCCGCCCCCGGTAAACCGGCGGTCTATTCCAGTTTACCGAGGCATATTTTAGAAAACCTAAACTGGGATTCACTACAGCTACGTTGATCGGCAGTAATAATTAAAACGAGTAATAGGTCTGGTCAATCTAGTATTCGTAATTCGTAAATTAACATGAAGGACCGCAAGTGAAGTGTTAATTAGGACATAGTCTTGATGGACCCAAGAACGTCTTTGGTCAAGTGTCGGCATACCGCTCAGGCGGGTTAGCGTGATGAGGTAACGCTCAATATCGGCGATTCTAGTTCTTTATAACGTATGGGCTATTACGGACCAATTAAGGAGGGTAGCTTGCGTATAGATTGTCTACTGCCATTGTCGGAGTAGATAGGAGTAGGAATTGCACCCGTAGCTGATAAATATGATAATAATCATTAAAAGCTCATGATTAATCTAAGGAAATTATGTGGGTAAGTAAACATAACGATTAACTAATCCAAGTTAGTAGATCGGTGAGGAGAGGGAGAGGTATACCATGTTTGTTTTCTTTTATGTTATTGTTGGTCAATGACCGCCTATATGTTGCTTCTTAATTAGGTTAGAATTGTTTATATGTATAAGTTGAATTGTCTCTGTGGGATCGACCTTGACTCGCATTTACTATACTGCGATGTACCTAGTATTCTTGCTAGTAATATCGATGTTAGTAACTTACACGCGATCAAGATTTTTGGCGCCGTTGCCGGGGACAATGGCCAATTTTTAAATATAAACATTTTAATTCTAATTAAGAAGTCGTTTTTATTTTATTTTATTTTATTTTGAGTCTTGAGTCTTTCTGTATCAATCCTGCACATGTTAAACTGCCAGAATTAGAAAATTCAGGGCCGGTATCCCGAAGGTAACCTCCAAGTTACCGAGGCCTGGAAAATCGATTTTTGAGCAGTTCCTGTTATTCTGTGTTATTCCCTGTTGATTTTAGTTAGTAGGTCCGCAACAGTTGGGATCACACCCAGCTGAAGCGGAAGTTTCTAACCTTTTCATTGTTTTATTTTGTCTTTTTGCATTGATCGAACACTTGTAAATTTGATCGATTCAGAGTTGAAAAAGCACACACAAGCCAAACAATATGCCTAGAACAATCTTGAACATCACGCAAATTTCCATGTATCCTGGAACTGAAGCACGGGAGCATTATAAGACTATAAAGATACGGGAGAAAGAGGAGAAAGCAATCAAGCAAGAGCCTGAAGATGACCTGAAGGAGTACAGTACGTATCGTCTGGGTGAGTTTCCTTGCAAATTAATAGATATATCATCTTCAGATTATGATTCTGATGATCGAGGATCCTGACACGATGTTTTCTGAGCCTGAGGATTACCCAGACTCAGACACCGTGGTGAAGTTAGGAGACCCTGGCACGTTCAGACTCCCAATTTCTGTTAATGGAATATCCGTAGGATTAGGTCTCTGCGACTCTGGCTCGAGTTGCAATATTCTTCCTTTTTCCCTATGTCAAAAGATCAAACTTCCGGTCGTGATGAATCAAACCAGGACCATGACCTTCGTAGATAGAACCAGAGATATGCCTGCTGGTCTGCTTAGAAAGTGCACAATTAAGGCAGGAGGGTTCACGTATCCTATCGACTTTACAGTCATAGACATACCTGAAGATCCTAGTGCCCCAGTTCTCTTAGGACGACCTTTCTTAGCGACGAGTAGGACGGTTATGGATTTTGATAAGGGGGAGATCACTCTTAGGATGAATAATTATGTTGTATCTTTTAAGATCCTAGAACCCCTAGAAAACCTACCGGAGAGTTGTAAGATGACATATGCTTCAGGGAAGGTAGAGATTTTGGAGATTGAGGGGCATGAGAATAGAGAGGCTGCCATCGAAACCGTTGAGCAAGAGTTTATGAGATTAATGCAGAGAGAGAAAGAAGATAAGGACCACAACAGGATGCTCACGGAAGCTAGTCCTTCCGTGTTGCGTAGTGAAAGAGTCGAGTTGAAAGTGGAAAATGTGGAGTCCTTGGGTTTAAAGTTTAAATCTCGACGCAGAGGCAGACCTAGAACGCAAGCTAAAAGGGAAAGACGTGCTAGGAAGAGAGCTCAAAAAGGTTCTTTGAAAGTGCAAACCTCTGGAGCGAAAGTTTGGCGAGTGAAGGCTCTAACCCTTGATTGATCAGAGATCTGAAGAAAGTCGAGCTGGCGACTATAAACTCAGAACTATCTCTTCAAACCCTTAGGTAGTTTAGGATTGAATAAAGTAGCCAGATGAAGGGACGAGCTTTTTTTCATCCTGCCACAAACTTAGGCTTGAAACCGAATGGTTGTGGAAAGGTGTTTTTACCTCATTGCAGATTCTAGTGAAGTAGGTTAGGTTTTGAGTCGGAAATAACAATTGAAGAGTGAAGGGTAGTCAATTTGAGGTCAGAATTGAGCAGAAAGGTTGAGTAAGAAGTGCAGCAAAGGAAGATAAAAAATCTGGGGAAAAGATACCCCCGGTATCTCGAAGGTAACCTCCGGGTTACCGAGACTTGATTTTCAGATTTTTGAACGTCAGTTTGTAAAGCTGAATTTTTAGAGACACGTGGAGGACACACATTGCTCCAGATACAGTCAGTCAGCAGAAACCGAACCATTTTCCCTTCTTTTCAAATTTTTCATCTTTTCCCACACTCCACCATAACTCCACCTCAATCCCATCAATCACCTCCTCAAATCCCTCACCCTAATAACTTCTCTACCCATTATCCCACTAAACCATCCACATTCATTCCATTCTTCCTATTTAAACCACCCCTTCATCACCATTATCATCATTCTTATCATTTTCATCTCTTTCATTCACCACACTTCTCATATTCCTTCTTCATTTCTAAAATTCGGCCATCATCACCACCATATCACCACCAAACAGCCACCATAACCAAACCAATTTCCTTCCATTTTCCAAACCCTAAAGCCACCTCCTTCAACCCTGTTGTTGTTCTGTAGTACTGTTGCTACGGTGAGGTGCTGCAATTCTTCTCTTTCTTCTATCATCAGAGGCACAGGCCTGAAAGAAAATCAGAAAATTTCAGGCCGGTAAACCGAACCCTACCTCTGGTTTACCGAGGGTTCATTTTCAGAAAAAGCTTCTGTATCAAGTTCTGTACTCATTCAGGATGGGTCCTAAGCGTCAACGTTCAGCAGTTCGGCCTAGTGGTTATCAGAGTGTGTATGGAGATGTTAATCCCTTAATCGACGGGGTTGAGCAATTCCACTCTTTAGAGATATACGAGTCATTCCGAGGCCATTGGAACGCAAGGCCGGTTGCTCGAGAACGAGAGGTAGATTTAGCCGACTGCAGGTCGATATTGCCGGAGGCCCTACAAGCACAGGATTTACTGGATATGGCTAAGGCACTAGCAAGGTTCAACGCCACGGTGGTAAGGGAGTTTTATGCTTACATTTCACATAACCCCGGATCCACATTTGCTATGGTCCACGGAGTTAAGGTTGATTTTTCTATTGAGAGGATCAACGAGCATTTTGGGGTTAGAAATCCATCGGTGGGCCCGGATAAGTACACATCCTCGAGAAACATTGCCGATTTCGAAAGGATGGATATGGTTGCAGATTTCTTAGGGGTGCAATGGAAGCGTAATCCTGCTGGAGCCCCCACCATCTTCCTAGAGAAAGATTTATCTTGGGACCGGAAGATGGTCAATAGATCTGTTTGTGCCCGCCTTCTTCTGACTAAGCACACTGTTTCTGTCACCACTTCAAGGGCAGAGTTGATGTTCTATCTAGAGACGGGTGCCCCAATCAACATTGGTCTCCTAATGCATAGCCGTAAGCTTGCCGCCACTTCTGAGCGAGAGCTGCTACCATACGGACCGATGATTGATATGTTTGCTCTAGAGTCCGAGGTGAAGATGCTTGTTAGTGATGAGTGGGAAGATCCTGAGCCACAGCTCAGTTCACAGTCAGTTTAGAGAATACAAAGACGGGTTAGAGCAGAGAGGGAGCGTACTCCGGTGCATGGTGCACCGATGACTCAGAGAGCCTTGCTTGAGGAGCACTCGGGAGAAATTGTGAGTCTACATAGAAAGATGGATAGGATTATTGACTTCTTTGGCATTCCTTCCTCTACCCTGCCGCCTAGGACTGCCCCACATCGTAGAGCATCGTCTTCAGCCGCCGCCGCCTCAAGTTCTGCACCACCTCCCGGTTTTGAGCATGGAGTCGACTGAGAGGGTGATTCTGATGAGGACTAGGTTTTATTTCTTTTTATTGTTGTTTTCCATTTTTTTGTTTTTATTCTATTTTTCCTTTCCTACTTAGTTAATGTAGCATAATAATATTAATATAATGATTTTGTCGGCTTAATTTGTTTTGGAGTTATTTATTTTCTCTTTTACTGCCGCACTTTTATTATACAGTTTTTTGTCACCACTATTCTTCTTGGTTTTTCTTGAGTTACTTAGCGCAGATTCTTCATGGACTACTTACATTTGACCGATGATTTATACGACGATCCGATTCTTCTTTGGTTCCACCCTTAACCGAAGCTAAGTTCATTTTCGTTTTTTGTTTCTCATCTTACACATTGGGAACAATGTTTCGATTAAGTGGGGGGTAGAGGAACGTCACTTAGCTTTTTAGCATTATATTCCATGAATTGAGTGATTGTCTTGATTTTATTTGATGCATGATTCACCACTTAGACTTTGATTCCTTTCGACAGAATCTCGAGAAATTATGATATCTTTGATCTTTTCGAGTTAATTGACTTCATCTTTGTTTTTCTTTGTACAAGTAAGAGAAAGTGTCCACTTCTGAAGTAGTGGCGTATTAAGCGCATATTCGGTTATGAGTCACCATTTTAAGCACGTATATTTCACTTCCCTTGGTGTGTAGTCGATAGCATATTGCTTTGACTAGAGTTGACCCTGGCTTTATCACGAATCATGCTATGTTGGTCCCTTGAAAAGGCTTTGGTTAAGTTTAGAGGGGGGTGAATAAACTTAACACTTAAAACTTTCGGAGTTAACAAACTCAAGAACTTCAATGACCTCTTGATTGCTCGATAGTCACGATTGTTGATTTTACTGAATTTGTTGCAGCGGAATATATTCAATTTAAGCCTTATTACTTGTTGTTAAAATATGATACCAAGTATTAAATACTCAGTAGTGTATGTGTGTGATTCAGTTGCTAGTTCAGTAGATTGATGTGCTAAATATACTAAATGCAGAATGTAAGTGCAGAAAGTAAGTAGGCAATTTTTATAGTGGTTCCAGGTGGTAGTCAGTCCACTCTTCTCCTGTGATGTTGGAGGTAATTCACTAGAGATCCTTGAGGTAGCAGTTACAAAAATCCCTAAGTTGTTTGTCCTTCACCAATAACTATGTCTTCACTGGCGAACACTTGGAGCAGGTAGGATTCTTTGCTCCAAAGTCTTCCTTTGGTCCTTGAAGGGTAGGATTGCCTCTTCACCGGCTCCACCACAAACAACGATCCTTGACACCTAGGATGCTTCTTTGTCTTCTTGAGTTTCTTGTAAAAGAAAGTTTGAAGCAAGTAAGTGATTCACTTTTCACATGACTTTGATCAGGATGATATGATCAGCAGTTTGGATTCTTCAAGTGTGTAAACTTGATGACAGATTACACTTGAAGAAGTTTACAAGATCAGTAGCTTTAAGTTCAGTAGGGTCAGCAGGTTGACTTCTTGATAAGAATCTGAAGCTCAAGATTATCTGTTATTTTTCTCTCTAAAATCATCCACTGTTTCTGTATCAGGGGTCTTCTATTTATAGGTGAGACTCCTTGTGATTTATGTTTGAAATTCAAACATAGCCGTTTAAGATTTGTCCCATCTTGACTTGCTTTTTGTCCCTGTACATAGTACTGACACTGTTAGTTTACTTTTTGTCAGATTTCAGACTGTCCACCCTTTGACTTGTATCCATTGGATAAACCTCTGTTTCTTTCCAACGTTCCTTTAAACTTAGCCATTGATTTATTGACAAAACCAAGAGTTGTTATATGTCATTTTTCCTTGTAAACTTCCAATGTAACCTTTGATTAAATCGAAATATATGTTCAGCAGGTTCCTGTGAATGTAAGTCTACTGAAATACATATCAGTCAGCTGATCCAAGGTTGCTGTGTTTAAAAAACACTGCAGCTGACTTCTCTTATATCTAACTTTTCATTATTAAGTTAGATTACACCATTTTGAAAATAACCAAGTTCCAATCACCAATTTACTTATGGAACTTAGACCTTGTACACAAGGTATATGCAACCGATTTAGGTCATCACAGACTTCCTAAATAAATTCGATTCCATATCCTTGACTTTAAATACTAAGTTTGATCCCTTAGCCTTCAATAACCGAGTTTGAGCCTCGACCTTTAGTCTTGTGAGGTTCCTAAACTAGTCTATCGACTCGGGTACCCTCTTGATCTAGAGCAGTCACTTGATGAAAGTCAGCTGACCATTTACAGTGCTTGTTTGATCAAACCCATATAAAGATCAAACTCTAATAAGCCTATACATTTGATCTAGACATCTTTTTGCCTTTGCTCTATAACAGGTAGTCTGGCACTCATCACTAAAACTTAAATAAGTCCAACAATTTCCCCTTTTTTGGTGATGATGCCAATACCCTCCTTACAGCAAAGAAAAAAGAGTAAAAACAAAAACAGAACAAATTCAGGCATTTCTCATTATAATCAGTTTGTTCAAAAGTTATTACAATCTAGATTCAACAAAAATAAAAGTCAGGTGTAAGTATGCTGATTTAGTTCCTTCTTTCTCTTTCTTGTCTTTCCTTCTCTTGCTGCTCATGATATTCCCTTATTTCCCTAACCATATCTCTCATCCATTGATTTTCAATAAGGGAAAAATCCATATGGGGATTCACTTCCTTCCACCATTTCCATGCCTCAGGTAGAGTAAGGTTGATTTGGTGTACTCTAAAACCTAAACGTATGTATAACTGTTTGAACTCTTCCAGTGAATCTCTTGCTGATGTAGTAGGTAGACTCCTTCCACCTCTACCACCTATTCCACCTCTGTGTGAAGATCTTAAGGCTTTAACTCTTGCTTCCCAAAACTTAAGTCCTAAAAAGGAATTTAGTCCCTCATGGAAGCCCTTGTCATGGCAAGGTCTTCTCTTGTTATAGTAAAGCTTCTTGTATTCCTTGAAAAGATCATCGATCGGTGGAAGTCGCAGTCTTTGGTTCTCTGAAAGCATTGGTGTCGACCTCCCATTTCTTACGTGTAAAGATTCTAGCGACCTCTTTTGCTCTTTGCTGTTTGGCTCTCTTCCCCTTATTGACATCATCAACAAAGCGGGACGGCAGCGGACCATGAACACTCTCTGTGTGTGATCACCAAGTTGTTTAGTTGACCTCCATGATTTACATTCTAGTGTCAAGCTGCGGTGATCCTTTCTTGCATTGTCTGCTCCAGTGGATTGATCATCTCAGTAATCTTAGGATCCAATCCAGCAGGGTGAAGTGTTCCAAGAGAGTTCAAACCACACGCGAGCTTGGGTGCCTCAGCAAGCTTGTCAAGTTTCTAGTGAATGGAGGCAAACTGCTCTTTCAAGAACATCTCCTTTAGTGTATTTCCCTGTTTTATTCCTTTTACATCTAGAGCAAGGTCAGCAAGAGCATATTGAGTGGAGGTAATATTGGAAGCAACAGTTTCAGTGGTTCTTCCTCTATTTTCCACTAGATTTATCAAGTCTTCAAACCTTTGCTCTTGTCTGTCAAGTTGAGTTCTTAATCTTGTAATGTCATTTCTGACAGCCCTCAACTCATCCAACACTTGTACTGGTACCCCACCACCATTCCTCTCAAACCCATATGTCCAGCAGATTCATCAAGAGGCTCTTCAACATTGTATTGTGCCCTCTGTCTGCTGACAACCATGGCCCAACTCATATCCCTTCCAGCAGGGTTAGGACCTTGGAACTCCTCCAGTATTGGATCTAGGGCAGGTTCCTCAAGGATTGGTACAAATGCCTGTTGTGGTTCAAAGGCACAATAGTTCTTCCTCAGGCATTTGAAACTCCTCATCACTGAAGTCATAGTCCAGCAGCTGTTCATCCTCATCAATAACAGCAGTCTGATGACTATCCTTCCCTTCAGTGACCTTTCCTCCAGTAGGCTCTATTACAGCAGCCTGTTCTTCAACAATAGTAGGGGTTTCCTACAAACCCATTGTCAGTTCCAACCTTTGTCCAGGTGCTGTTTGGTCCTCAGCAACCTATACCACTAGTTCTGACCTTTGTTCAGGTTCTGTTTGAACCTCAGCAGCCTGAACCTCCTCAAAATGTAATGGTGATTCTTCAAATACTATCACCAAGTCCAACCTCTGTCCAATCACTGTATGTTTCACAGTGATTAGGGCTCACACTTTCACACAAATGAAAGGAAAAGTAGCCATGTTTTCCTCTATAATTCCTCCAGCATCAGCAATCTTTTGTAGATTCTCAGCAGATTTAGATATAGTGCCCTGAGTATCAATCCACTCTTGATATTGAACTGAATCTTCAGAACTGATATCAGGCTCACTATGTTCAATGACATTCTCTTCATCCAAATCTTCAGTCTGCTGATCCTCAGGATTCATATCAGCCTCCACAACCTTGAATGCATCAGATGTGCCAACCATCCTGTTACCTCTAAGGTTTATACCATCGTTGATTAGAGCCTCCAAATCATCTATGGTGAGATCCTCCAGATCCTCATCCATTTGACTAGTCGGCTGGCCCTCAGCAGACTTGCCAGCATCAGTGGATTGTTCTACACTTGGTTTATTTATCATAGCAGTTCTACTGGCTTCTCCTTGATGTGGGGGATGATCATCATTTGAATCAGATGATGATGAATCATCACTATTTGGTCCATCCCTAGGAGTCTTGAACATAATACCTCCTTCTTTCTTTTGTTCATCAATGAGTTCCATCAATCTCATTTCGGTAGAGAGGTATCAACCAAGTCACAGCAAATTATCCACTCCTAACTTTTCAAAGGCCCACCTCAAAGTCATCATAGGCTCGTGGTGATTTTTGTCTCTTGTAAAATCCAAACTTCCATTGAAAATAATCAGCAACCAGCAGGAGTTTATGATCAACATATCCTTCTTTTCTTTTCTTTTCCTTCCTTTCAAATGGCATAGATGGCTTTTTGGGAGCTGTTTGTTCACTTTGTTGACCTCCAAAGGTCTCAACAAGCAGATTCAGAGTTTCCTCAACAGATGCTTCTAGGTCAGTAGGTTCTTCTGGTTGTACATTTGTACCTACCACCTCCATCTGCTCCACACTAGGTTCCCCCTGACTTACATGCTCATCAGCAGGGTCAGCAACATGTTGCTTTTCCCCCTGAACTATTATAGAAATGGCAGGGTCTTGTCTTTGTTGTATCAATATCCACGATGAGTGTGGGACTCGATAGATCTCTGTGTGGTTCTTCAGTGAGTTGCTCAACAACAACCTCTCCAGTAGGTTGCTCAACAACAACCTCTACAGTTCCAGTAGGCTTAACAATTTTTAAAGGCTCAGCTCCAATAGCCTCTTCTTCTTCCCTTTGAGCCTCCAGAATTCTCAATTGTTTTCCTTTACCATGTTTATTTTTCTTTGCAATTTCCTTCATTGTTTTGGAAAGTTGCTCAGATTCAACTTCAGCAGCTTTCCTCTTTCTACTGTCTTCCTTCTGTTGTTCTCTCAAAATTTCAGTGTGAGACTTCTTCTTTATAATCAGCTTGAGGTCAGTAACTTCAATTTCAAGCTGGACCTCAGTAGACTCAACGATCTCTGCCTGTCAGCTTCCTTGTTTTCCTAAAGGTGTAACATTTTCGTGATTTTTCCGTGTCGTGACCTTCCTTTTCTCAACAACTTTCTTGGGTGCAGCAGGTTTAACAACTTGCTTAACCTGCTCACCACCAGCATCATCATCTCCATCATTGTCACTCTCAGTTGCTTCATCATCTACTTCTTCATCATCATCAAGTCCAGGAATAGGATAACCGATCTCCTTCTTGTATCTGGACTTGTTTAGTTTTTTAGGTGTAATATCAGGTATCTGAAGATGATTTAGCAAGGTCTGAATCTGTAGACCTAGGGGCTTGGTTTTGGACTTCCTTATACCATCTCTATCTTCAGTAAACACCTTATTCATGTAGTGTATAAAGAATCCAGCCCAATCAAACTTCATAGTTCTACAGATGATGATCAGTAGGTCTATTTTTGGTCCAGAAAGTGTATCTAGACTCCCACTGAATCCCAAAATGGTCTTGACAATCAACTTACTCAGTAGATACATTAATGCCTAAAGATGATGGTATTGTTTCATTTGTCTTTATTGTATCAACAAACTTCATTCTTGGCAGATTCATCAATTCTGGATTGGTAGGAGCACCATTTCTAGGTTCAAAATGAAATACTTCTCTCAGTAGATATGAAGTAATTTCAATCGCTCTACCATTGTAGTGAAGGCCTCTCTACCTTCATGTATGACAATGTTCTTCCAGAATTCCAAAACATTTGCATATGAAATTCTTTCCAATCTTCTATTGATAACATTTTCTAGCCCAGCAACCCTTCTGATTCTTCTACCAATGTTGATGGCTAACTCAGTTGTATGATAGTCAGTGACATATCCCCTCACACTTTGACTGGTTCCAATATTAACATCAGCTTTATCCGCCATTAGAAGTGAGAGAGATGAAAAAGAGAGATTTTCAAATCTGTGTTCACACAAAGTACTTGCAGAGAAATATCAATATGAGTTTTGTAAGTAGAAACTCTGTGTATATGTCTGTATATATAACAGAGAGTAGTGGGTAGAAACTGTCAGATAGTGCACTGTAGAATTAACCACGATTAAATTTGGAATGAATGAGATCTTTCCACGTGTCCCATAACTTATCCATAAAGAGTTGTAACCGTCAGATCGTGTAACTGCAGTTATAAAGATAGAATAAATATCCCGGTCTTTTGCTTTTTGACTTTTTAAAGTTTGACTGTGTAACGTATGTCTCGTTGACCTGGCGACAAGGATGTCCTCGACTGACTGCGACAATGTAACTCTGTTGATCTTCAAATCTTCTTGTTTTGTCCAACTGATAATACAAGATGAAGTTTAATACCAATGACTGATCTGTCAAGTGAGCTCACCCAACAGGACAAAGACCAATCCCCTTGGCAACTTCATTTGCTCAATTGTCCAAAAATAAATAAGTACATGGAATTGTTGATACCAATGACTAATCTGCTAAGTGAGCTCACCCAACATAGCAAAGACTAATCCCCTTGGTGAATTCCAGTACATTGCTAATCATAGGTGTATCAGTCAACTTTTATTATTCCAAGTTCAGTCCTTAACTTAGCAAATCTTTCACTATCCAATGGTTTTGTGAAAATATCAGCAAGTTGATTTTCAGTATGGATGTAAAGAACCACCACATCTTTCTTTCAACATGATCTCTTATAAAATGATGTCTCACATCAATGTGCTTGGTTCTTGAGTGCAAAACAGGGTTTTCTGTGATTGCAATTGCACTTGTGTTGTCACACATTATTGGAATTTCTCTTTCTTCAATTCCATAATCCCTTAACTGTTGTCTTAACCAAAGTATTTGTGCACAGCAACTTCCAGCAGCAATATATTCAGCCTCAGCAGTGGAGGTTGATATTGAATTCTGTTTCTTGCTAAACCAGGAAACCAGTCTATTTCCCATCAATTGACAGGTTCCTGTGGTGCTTTTTCTATCAATCTTGCATCCAAAGATAATCGAATCTGAGTAGGATATAACTTTGAAGCTTCCATCTTTTGAATGCAATTCCTACATCCAAAGTCTCTTTTAGATACTTGAGAATCTTTTGATCTATGGCTAAATGACTTTCCTTAGGTTTAGATTGAAATCTTGCACAAACACCTACAACAAAGGATATATCAGGTCTGCTGGCAGTAAGGTACAGCAGACTACCTATCATCCTACTGTATAAAGTCTGATCAACATCTTTGCCTTCTTTGTCTTCATCCAATCTTATGTTTGTACTCATAGGAGTTAATACTTTGGTGCTATTTTCCATACAAAACTTCTTCAGCAGCTCATTGGTATACTTGGTTTGATGAATGAAGATTCCATCTTTCATTTGTTTGACTTGCAATCCCAAAAAGTAGTTCATTTCTCCCATCATACTCATTTGGAATTTAATTTTCATCAGATTAGTAAACTTCTCACATAGTAATTCATTTTCAGAACCAAAAATTATGTCATCAACATAAATCTGTACCAGCAGGGTGCTGTCTCCTTCATTGATTCTAAAAAGAGTCTTGTCAATGGTACATTTGGTAAAACCATTGTCCATCAAGAATTGAGATAGGGTCTCATACCATGCTCTTGGTGCTTGTTTCAAACCATAAAGTGCCTTATTGAGTCTGTACACTTTATCTTCTTGATCTTTAACTTCAAAGCCAGGAGGTTGCTGAACATAGACCTCCTTTTCCAGAATGCCATTCAAAGATGCACTTTTGACATCCATCTGATATACTTTGAAGTTTTTGTAAGCAACATATGCCAAGAATAATCTTATAGCTTCCAATCTTGCAATAGGGGCATATGTTTCATCAAAATCTATTCCTTCTACTTAAGAATAGCCTTTTGCTACTAGTCTGGCCTTATTCCTTATAATGGTACCAGATACATCCAATTTGCTTCTGTATACCCATTTGGTTCCAATTATATTTGCATGATTAGGCCTTTCCACTAGTGTCCAAACTTGATTTCTTTCAAATTTATTCAGTTCTTCTTGCATAGCAATTATCCAATTTGGATCTGATATTGCTTCTTCAACAACTTTAGGTTCCATTTGAGATAGAAAACAAGTGAACATTGCTTCTAATTGTCTTCTAGTCCTTACACCTTGCTGTATATTGCCAATAACTTGCTCAGCAGGGTGATCCCTTAACCATTGTGGATTTTGGTTAGAAGGATTCTCAGGAACATCATCTTCAGTAGGGTCTGTTGTTGCTTCTTCAAGAGGTTCAGCAGATCCTTGAACTGCCTCAGTTGTTGCATCAGTAGTGTTACCAGCAGGGTGTTCAGCAGGGGCAGAGTCAGAAACCTTTAACTCATTTATCCTTTCCAAAACATCAACACATTCTGGATCAGTGACTTGTTGATTCTCAACAGGTTCTGAAGCTTCATCTTCCATTCCAATGAACTTAGGTTCATCAAATACATCATGTATTGTTTCTTTATGTTTCAGTGTCCTTTTATTCAGTACCCTGAATGCCTTGCTGATAGAAGAAGATTCCTTCATTTGATTTAGGTTGGAATGTCTTCAATTTCTCCTTATGATTTAAAATAAAACATTTGCTTCCAAATGGATGGAAATAAGATATATTAGGCTTCCTTCCATTCCAAATTTCATAAGGTGTGTTCAGCAGCTTCTTGTTCACTAAGGTCCTATTTTGTGTATAGCATACTGTATTGACTGCTTCAGCCCAATATCTTTCAGGTAATAATGCTTCACAAATCATAGTTCTTCCTGCTTCTTTTAAAGTGCTATTTCTTCTCTCAGCAACTCCTTTTTGCTGAGGTGTACCAGCAGCAGCTAGTTGATGTAGCACACCATTCTGCTCACAATATTCTCTTATAACTTTATTGAGAAATCGAAAGACTTTGTCCGATCGATCTTCACCTCTTGTCAAACTTTTCTCATTTTGCAATCTTTTCAAAAGTTCAGGCATCTTTTGAAGTGTTTCACTTTTCTTGTTAATGAATACTACCCAAGTGTATCTTGAATAACATCCACTACTACCAGAGTGTACTTCTTTCCTGTTACACTTGTTGGTGTTACTGGTCCAAAAAGATCCATGTGCATCAGTTCCAAAACTCTTTTTGTTGATTGCTTAGTCTTTGACTTGAAGCTTGATTTTGTTTGTTTACCTTGCTGACAGGCATCACATATATCATCCTTTTTGAATGTGATCTCAGGTAAACCAATCACCAGTTTCTTCTTCACCAATTGATTGATATCATCAAAATTTAGATGATTTAACTTCTTATGCCATAACCAAATGAGTTCTGACTTGGTATGCACAATTAAGCAAGTTTCTGGAACAGCAGTAGACCAATCCACAACATACATGTTTTGTTGTCTTCTTCCAGCCAACACAACTAGATCACCTCTTTCACTAATGACAATACAGGTGTTCTTGTCAAAAATGACCTTGTAACCCATGTCACAAAACTGTCCAGTGCTCAGTAGGTTGTAGTCTAGTCCTTCCACAAATTCAACATTCCTGATTGTTAATCCATTTCTCACAAGTGTGCCATATCCTCTTGTGTATCTTGGTGTGTTCTTATTGCCAAAATTCACTCTTGGACCATCCTTTGCCACAAAATTTGACAAACAATGCTTATTCTTTGTCATATGTCTGAAACATCCACTGTCAAAGTACCAGACACCCTACAAAACAAAGTTAATGTATTTTCGTTACCCAAAACTGTTTGGGTCCATGATGGTCAGTGGTAAGCATGACCCTTGGCAAGTTTCCATAAGGTCTTCTTTGAAAGGTATCATACTTTTGTTCATACATGTATTCTACACATCCATAAGGTCTAACATTTGGTTGTGTAGGACTCACATATGCTTTCTGGCATTTTGGTATGTAATGTTGTTTAAAGTGATTTATATTGTTAGAAGCACTAGCATAACCATTAGTTTGTTGTGCATTAGGAATGTACTGTAATATGAAGTCTCTTTGAGGTCCCCTTTGAGGTCTTATATAAGTCCTCTACTGAGTCCTCTGCTGATTCCATTGCTGAGGTTTTACCCAAGCAGTATGGTTATGTCTGTTGTTTCTAGTAGTGGGGGCAGGAATATTCCAATCATCATCAGTAGGGAACAGTCTACCTTTCCCCCTAAGATAAGTATCCCTTGAATGATTGACATTTTTAGGTTTAGGATTCTTATCCTTGGAATATTTCTGATTTTTGACTTTTTGTGGTCCAGCAGACTTGGTAGCAGGTCTGCTATCAGCAGGTCTAGAAGGTACAACAGTCATATTTCTGTATTTATTCCTTTTGTTAGGTGCTGTTGACCTTTTTGACTTTTGCTTACTTGAAGTTTTCTCAATAGGCTTTACTGCCTCAGCAACCCTTTTGGGAGTTGGATCTTGTGCAGGCACAAACTTAGGACCATTACGGTACTAGGTTCGATGAACCTTACTTGGATCCACCCCGATTAGATTGTTGAGTTCCAAATCCAAGGCATGTTCTATCACCATAAGGATTTCCAGATTTGAATGCAGTGGAGGAACAAGATTGTTCAGCAGATTCAACAGCTACTGAATGTACAGTAGACTTGTGTTGATTCTGTCCAAACTCCTTTTCCTTACCCTTGAGAATTCTTAATTCAGCTTTTAATCTTCCAACTTCTATTTGAAGAGCTTCTTTTTCAGCCTTCACAATCTCATAACCAAATTATATTATCCTCAGTTGAATAAGGATGGCATCCAAAGTTTCTTCATTGTCATAATTTTTAGGATTTGAACCACAAGTTGATTCACAATCACTTTCAGCAGGAGTATTTATGGATACAGAATTGTATACATCCTCTGTTTCATCCATATTTGCCATTAAAGCATAATCATCCATATCAGCAACAAGTTCAGTATCATCAGATTCATTTCCTTTTTCTGATTCTACTTCATATCCTGATTCATCTTCAGCAACCATAGCCTTCTTGCCAGATCTTCTTTGTTGACTTTTGCTCTTTAGTAGGTCTGGACAATCAGGTCTGAAATGTCCAGGTTTCTTGCAATTGAAGCAAAGATAATCAGGTTCTTTCTTCTGTTTTAGTTCAGGATAGTCAGGTTTGAAGTGTCCTGGTTTCTTGCATTGATAGCACAAGTAATCATTGTCTTTCTTGGATTCTTCCTTCTTTTTTTCACCAAAATTCTTTGTGAAATTCCTTGGAGAACCCCTTCCAGTTTTCATCATTCTGATTTTCTTGCTCAGTAGGGCAATTTGCTCTTGCATCTCATCCAGTAGATCATCTTGAGCTCCTGATGTTTCATCTTGATGTGTAGCAGCCAATGCAGTGGTCTTTGGTTCTTCTTTTTCAGTCTCAGGTACAAGTTTCTTACTGAATTCATAAGCCTTGAGATCTGAAAATAATTTGAAGGTGTCCTCTTCATGTAAACTTCTCATCTCTTCTATGGCAGTCACCTTCATCTCCCAAACTTCTTTTGCAGGTAAAGCTTCTAGGATTTTTGAATTTATTTCTTCTTTTGAATACTTTACACTCAACAGGGTGAGTTCATCCATGATTGCATTGAATCTTGACTCCATTTGTTCTATAGTTTCATTTGGTTTCATTTTGAACTCTTGGAACTTCTTCTTTGCCACACTGATTTTGTTCTTCTTGATTGCATCAGTGCCTTCACAGATTAATTGCAACTTATCCCATAGTTCTTTTGCAGTCTTGCAATCTTTCACTTTCATGTACATATTGCTATCCAAGGTTCTGTATATGATATCAATAGCAATGTTGTTGAGATTTGCTCTTTTTCTATCTTCAGCATTCCATTCTCTTTTTGGCTTTGGAATGTACTGAGTTTGATTATCAACTGTTATTGCCTTTGTAATTTCCAGTGGTCCATCAGTCAGCACATCTATCATCTCATCATGTGTTGCAGCTAGAAAAGCCTGCATACGACGTTTATACTCATCAAAACGATCTAAAGAACACATCAACATTGTTCTAGCATACTGGTTGTTATCCATGATACAAAGCTTTGAAAATCAGAAATTTGAAAAAGTTTTCAAAGTATTTTCAGAAGCACAACAAGTAGGATTACTTGAGCGTAAGCCTTTGCTCCGATACCAATTGTTGGTCCCTTGAAAAGGCTTTGGTTAAGTTTAGAGGGGGGGGGTGAATAAACTTAACACTTAAAACTTTTGGAGTTAACAAACTCGGCAACCTTCAAAGACTGTTGATTGCTCAATAGTCCGCGACACTCGATAGTCTCTTATTTGTTGATTTTTCTTGAATTTGTTGTAGCGGCATATATTCAATTTAAGCCTTATTACTTGTTGTTAAAATATGATACCAAGTATTAAATACTCAGTAGTGTATGTGTGTGATTCAGTTGCTAGTTCAGTAGATTGATGTGCTAAATATACTAAATACAGAATGTAAGTGTAGAAAGTAAGTAGGCAATTTTTATAGTGGTTTCAGGTGGTGTAATCCTGTCAGTCCACTCTTCTCCTGTGATGTTGGAGGTAATTAACTAGAGATCCTTGAGGTAGCAGTTACAAAAATCCCTAAGTTGTTTGTCATTCACCAATAACTATGACTTCACAAACCGAACACTTGGAGCAGTAGGATTCTTTGCTCCAAAGTCTTCCACTAGTCCTTGAAGGGTAGGATTGCCTCTTCACCGGCTCCACCACAAACAACGATCCTTGACACCCTAGGATGCTTTCTTCTTCTTGACAGGTTTCTTGTAAAAGAAAGTTTGAATCAAGTAAGTGATTTGATTTCAAGTGACTTGATCAGGATGATATGATCAGCAGCTTGGATTCTTCAAGTGTGTAAACTTGATGTAGCTTGATGACCAGGTTACACTTGAAGAAGTTTCTTTGGATCGGTAGCTTTAAGTTCGGTAGGGTCGTGAGTTGACTTCTTGATAAGAATCTGAAGCTCAAGATTATCTGTTATTTTTCTCTCTAAATCATCCATTGTTTCTGTATCAGGGGTCTTCTATTTATAGGTGAGACTCCTTGTGATTTATGTTTGAAATTCAAACATAGCCGTTTAAGATTTGTCCCATCTTGACTTGCTTTATGTCCTTCTACATAGTACTGACACTGTCAGTTTACTTTTTGTCAGATTTCAGACTGTCCACCCTTTGACTTGTATCCATTGGATAAACCTCTGTTTCTTTCCAACATTCCTTTAATCTTAGCCATTGATTTATTGAAAAAACCAAGAGTTGTTATCTGTCATTTTCCTTGTAAACTTCCAATATAACCTTTGATTAAATCGAAATATATGTTCAGCAGGTTCCTGTGAATGTAAGTCTGCTGAAATACATATCAGTCAGTTGATCCAAGGTTGATGTGTTTAAAAAACACTGCAGCTGACTTCTCTTATATCTAAATTTTCATTATTAAGTTAGATTACACCATTTTGAAAATAACCAAGTTTCAATCACCACTTTACTTATGGAACTTAGACCTTGTACACAAGGTATATGCAACCAGTTTAGGTCATCACAGACTTCCTAAATTCTGATTCCATATCCTTGACTTTAAATACTAAGTTTGATCCTTTAGCCTTCAATAACTGAGTTTGAGCCCTCGCACTTTAGTCTTCAAAGAGGTTCTAAACTAGTCTACCGACTTAGGTACCTCTCGATCTAGACAGTCTCATTGATGAAAGTCAGCTGACCATTTACGGTGCTTGTTTGATCAAACATATATAAAGATCAAACTCTAATAAGCCTATACATTTGATCTAGACATCTTTTTGTCTTTGCTCTATAACAGCTAGTCTGGCACTCATCACTAAAACTTAAAATAAGTCCTACATGTTCCATTTACGTTAGAAAGGCAAAGGAATTTCGGAT
This sequence comes from Gentiana macrophylla, assembly GCA_026214975.1. Taxonomy (NCBI): domain Eukaryota; kingdom Viridiplantae; phylum Streptophyta; class Magnoliopsida; order Gentianales; family Gentianaceae; genus Gentiana; species Gentiana macrophylla. Next base: position 51,184,317 of record CM047806.1, read on the forward strand.
TCGGTAGTTTATCATGAGTGGGGCCGTGAGGATAGTTAAATCAATGAGAGTTCACCCGCCAAGAAAGAGAAGTGCATACATCTATATTCTCTTTGGCAATATCTTAGTCGATGGAGCGTAAGACGCATTACTTTTGCATAGACCGATAAACGTGAGCCTAAGAGTAGTATATGCTTGGTTCTCGATCCGCCTTTCCAGCTCAATTAATTAATAAATAACATGTTCGAGACTGGTTAGTTCGACTACGGGTTGATGTAATGTGAGATTGTCTGCATTTCTAAGCGGTTGTGAAAGTTATTGCACACACACATTGGCTCATAACATGAATAGTGTTTAATATGTTACTGATGGATACGAGTGGCATGATTTTGATCTTGACTTTGTAAGGCATAGTTGTTTTTAATTAAATTGTGTATTGATCAGAGTGTTTTTAATTAAATTGTGTATTTTCTTTTTGCCTTTTTTCTCGGGACGATCAAAAGCTAAGTGGGGGATAGTTGATGACACTCTAAATGGTACCAATAATTATATATATACTCACTCTGAATTCTGCTCAAGAGAGGATATATAGACTCGTTATTGCTTAGAATATGAGTTAAATGCTATGTGAATGTTTCCAGGATCGTAATTCTGCATCTATGCTATTTTCCTGATGTTTTGGTACTGTTTTGTCTCGTTTTGTGTATTTTATAGGATGTACCGAATCTGAAACATTGGAGAACGGATCTGGACCAAAAAGAATGCATTGGGTTGAGTGATTGAAGTCCAAGAGGAAGCCTAATGAAGAAAAAGAAGAATAGAAGGCCCGGTAACCCGCGGGTTAGGCCCGGTAACCCGAGGGTTAGGTCCGGTGAGCACGAAATTCATTCTGCCGCATTGTCTAAGTCGGTTAGAGTTTTAGAGAGTCTTAAGTCGGTCATTGTATCTATATAAGGCCGCGTTTACAGATTATTGAATACAATCTCATATCTTATCAATTTTATTAAACAATTATTATGCAATAAAGTTTTCTTGAGCTTTGGAGAGTTGGTTTTTGTTTCCTCCCTTCTTTCATCGTCTCTAGCTTAAGTAGAGCGAACTAGATCTCCATTGTTGAAGGTATGAAGCTTTGAACGTTCCTTTATTGTCTTCAATATGGTAGATTTGTTCATATTTATGTGTTTTAGCTAATCTGCATGTTTAACAACCCCATAATTTACTTATTTTAATCGTATTGAGGAATGTAGATCCAGAAATTAGGAAAAAGCCGCCCTCGGTAAACCGGCGGTCTATACCGTTTTACCGTGGCCTATTTTAGAAAACCTAAACTGGGATTCACTACAGCTACGTTGATCGGCAGTAATAATTAAAATGAGTAATAGGTCTGGCCAATATAGTATTCGTAATTCATAAATTAATATGAAGGACCGCAAGTGAAGTGTTAATTAGGACATAGTCTTGATGAACCCTAGGAACGTGCAGGTCAGTGTCGACAGCTGTCTAGACGGGTTAGCGGTATGAGGTAACGCTCAATATCGGCAGTTCTAGTTCTTTATGCGTATGGCTATTACGGACCAATTAAAGAGGGTAGCTTGCATATAGATTGTCTACTGCCATTGTCGGAGTAGATAGGAGTAGGAATTGCACCCGTAGCTGATAAATATGATAATAATCATTAAAAGCTCACGATTAATCTAAGGAAATTATGTGGGGAAGTAAACATAACGATTAACTAATCCAAGTTAGTAGATCGGTGAGGAGAGGTATACCATGTTTGTTTTCATTTATGTTATTGTTGGTCAATCACCGCCTATATGTTGCTTCTTAATTAGGTTTGAATAGTTTATATGTATAAGTTGCATTGTCTCTGTAGGATCGACCTTGACTCGCATTTACTATACTGCGATGTACCTAGTATTCTTGCTAGTAATATCGACGTTAGTAACTTACACGCGATCACGGAGGTAACACTAATCCACTTTTTATTTACACTCATGATAACTGTAGAGATCTAACCACGGATCTTGTTGTGGGGATGTGTCTTCCTTTTATCTTTCCTGAGAATCCTATTTTCGAAAGTTACATACAAGGGGCTTTGTAGCCGGCATTTACTAAGATCCCTCGTGCAACGGTAACTAAGGATTTCAAAAATAAATTTATTAAACGACAAAATATTATTAAAGAAAGTTTGAAGAAAAATAAATTCCGAATATGTGTATGTGCCGATATTTGGGAGGATAGGAGGACCAACAATTTTTATTTGGGCGTGTCGTCTCACTTGATTGACAACACTTGGATTGTCCAAAAAATGTTACTTGCTTTTCGTTTATTGAACAAAACTCATAATGCTTCTAACATTGCATTTTTATTAGTTGATATTTTTTAGGAATACGATTTAAAAGATAAAGTTTTTTCTATTGCGTTTGACAATGCTTCAAACAACACTGCTTCTATTTCCGACTTATCCGAATATTGTGCACCTCTTTGTAACGGTCAATTTTTTTCATGTTAGATGTTTATGCCATATTTTTAATTTATACGTAAAAGATGGTCTAAAAGTTTTTTACTATAATATTAATGCTAAAAAAACTTTGATTTCACATGTGTTAGGTAGAAATTCTCTTGTTCATAAGTCATATAATTTTCTTAAAGAGAAAGGTCACCGCCCTGTCAAACTACCGCAATATGTACCGCATAGGTGGAACACCACTTATGATCTATGGAAAAAAAAAATTAAAAATGCCTTGTGAATTTTTAAATGCATACTGTTCGAGCGAATATCATTTGTATCCCTCTATTTGGACTGCATGTAAGACACTGATGGATGTTTTTGAAGTATTCAAAAAATTTACTGAATTGTTTTCAAAATGTTATCAACCCACAGCACATTTAATCTTGCCTACTAGTGTAGAAATAACTGCCCAGTTAGAAACCATGGAACACGACGTTACATTATTTCAATGTTTAGGGCCGATGAAGGAGAAATGGAATAAGCACATGTTGCATATTCCTGACACTTATCTCATTTCTTCTATTCTTGACGCTCGTTTAAGACTATTAGGTGTGTCTAACATGCTAAGTGCTTACTATGATGCTTTGTCTAATATTCATAGAGTGCCCTCGGTAGATTATACAGTTGAAGTAGATAGACTTGAAAAATTATTAAACACTTTGTATGTTGAATATGAGCGTATGTGTGGAATGAGAAACGACGCGGTTCCCAATCCATCCGCAAGTGCTTCTACTAACCCTGCAGGTGTCCTGCGGGGAATTCAAAAAGTTCTGGATAAACTGAATTCAAAACGACAGAAGGGAGCGACAACGTCATCCGATCAACGTACAGAGATATCCAAATTTTTAAACACAACATTTGAAAGCTGTGAAACCGAATCCTATGATTTCTTCTTCAACTTATTAAAGTGGTGGAAGAGACATGCTAAATATTTTCCAGTGCTAGCAATGATGGCGGTCGAGTTTTTAAGTTGCCGTGTTTCGACCGTCACTGTTGAACGAGCTTTCAGCATGGCAGGATATGTGCTTACCAATAAAAGATGTTCGCTTCATCCCACCACTTTAGAGAAGCAAATGTGTTGTCAAGATTGGGTACAAGCCGAGAAGAGGGTGCAAGACATTGAGTCAGAAGATGAGTCATAGTTCGAAGTCGGTAACACTGAAACTTCAGGAGGAACAAGCGCTCGAAATACCGACATCGATTAAAGGTACGCAATTTATATCTTATTTATATATTTGTTACAATTTATAAAACAACTATAAAAGACTAAAAACCTATAAGAAACTATTAAAAACTATATATAAAAAAACCCGATAAAAGACTAAAGACTACAACAAAAAAAAACAATAAAAAAAACCCGATAGAAACTATAAAAACCTATTAAAAAATAATAAAAACCTACTACTAAAAACTATATAAAAAAAACTATAGAAAACTATAAATAAAAAAAACCATAAAAACCATATACAAACCTAAAAAATTATATGATACTATAAAATACAAACACGTAAAAATACTATAAAAGCCTACAAAAAAAAAAAAAACAATTAAAAAACCTTTCTTATCTTATACTTACTTATCCTAATATCTAATACAAAGACAAGGGGGAATTCACCATAGGATGACACGTGGCGCTTTTTGTTTTTTTTATTTTATTTATATTTTTTAATAGATCACATTTTTTAATAGATCACATATATATATCCTACCTTATTTCATGTACGTTATGTTTGTGTGTCCGAACGACGTCCCCGATATGTTGGTGTATCCGAACGACGTCCTCCGAATTAGGTCCTCCGAACGAAGACGTCCTCCGTGTGTCCGAACGATGTCTTCCGATCCGAATGAAGACGTCCTCCGTGTGCCCAAACGACGTCCTCCGTGTGCCCGAACGATGTCCTCCGATCCGAAAGACGACCTCCGAATCAATATAAACCCGATGAATGGGAACCCCCTATATAGGCTTGTGTGTCCGAACAACGTCTTCCGAACGAGGACGTCCCCAATATGTTGGTGTGTCCGAACAACGTCCTCCGAACGAAGACATCCTTCGTGAGTCCGAACGATGTCTTCCGATCCGAATGAAGACGTCCTCCGTGTGCCCGAACGACGTCCTCCGTGTGCCCGAAAGACGTCCTCCGACTCAATATAAACCCGATGAATGGGAACCCCCCATATAGGCTTATTGAGCGATAACCCAACTTGCAACACTAGACATAACGACTTATGAGGATTGGTACTTTTTTCATTTTTTTATTCTAGATCACATATATATATATATATACTACCTTATTTCCTCTACTATATGTTTGTTTGTCCGAACAAGCCGTCCTCCGTGTGTCCGAACGATCACGATGTCCTCCGATCCGAACGAGGACGTCCTCCGTGTGTCCGAACGTCCTCCAATCCGAAAGATGACGTCCTCCGACCCGAACGAGAACGGCCTCTGTGTGTCCGTACGATCGATGTCCTCCGATGCGAATGAAGACATTCCTCCGTGTGTCCGAACATCCTCTGATCCGAAAAAGGACGTCCTCCGATCCGAACCAGGACGTCCTCCATGTGCCCGACAATGTCCTCCGATCCAAACGACGACGTCCTCCGCCTGCGATCCGAACGAGGACGTCCTCCGTGTGTCCGAACGATCGATGTCCTCCGATGCGAACGAGGACGTTCTCCGTGTGTCCGAAAGAGGCCGTCCTCCGATCCGAACGCTGTCCTCCGATCCGAACGAAGACATCCTCCAATCTCCGAACGAGGACGTCCTCCGTGTGTCCGAGAGATGTCCTCCGATCCGTGTGTCCCAACGACGTCCTCCGATCCGAACGATGTCCGATCCGAACGAGGACGTCCTCCGTGTGTCCGAACGTCCTCCGATCCGGACGAGGACGTCCTCCGTGTGTCCGAACGATCCGAACCATGTCCTACGATCTGAACAAGGACGTCATCCGTGTGTCCGAACGATACCGATGTCCTCCGATCCGAACGAGGACGTCCACCGATCCGATCGATGACGTCCTCCGTGTGTCCGAACGATGTCCTCCGATCCAAACGAGGACGTCATCCGCCTGCGATCCGAACGAGGACGTCCTCCGTGGGTCCAAACGATCGATGTCCTCCGATGCAAACGAGGATGTTCTCCGTGTGTCCGAAAGAGGCCGTCCACCGATCCGAACGAAGACATCCTCCGATCTCCGAACGAGGACATCCTCCGTGTGTCCGAACGACGTCCTCCGTGTGTCCGAACGACGTCCGAACGACGTCCTCCGATCTAAACGAGGACGTCCTCCGTGTGTCCGAACGTCTTCCGATCCGAACGAGGTCATCTTCCGTGTGTCTGAACGATGTCCTCCGATCGACGTCCACCTTGTGTCCCAACGACGTCCTCCGATCCGAACGAGGCCATCCTCCGTGTGTCCGAACGATGTCCTCCGATCCGAACGAGGACGTCTTCCGATCCGATCGACGTACTCCGTGTATCCCAACGACATCCTCTGATCTGAACGAGGACGTCCTCCGTGTGTCCGAACGATGTCCTCCGATCCGAACGACGTCCTCCGACTCAATATGAACCCGATGAATTGGAACCCCCCTATAGGCTTATTGAGCGATAACCCAACTTGCGGAACTAGACATAGGATTTTCTGAGGAGGGGTTTTTTTTCCTTTTTTTTCTCGAAATCAAATATTTATATCATACCATATATCCTCTACGATATGTTTGTGTGTCCGAACAACCTCCGAAACCGCCTCCGATTTTTTTTTTCTCCGATCCGAAAGATGTCCTCCGACTCAATATGAACCCGATGAATTGGACCCCCCCATATATGCTTATTGAGCGATAACCCAACTTGCAGCACATGACATAGGATTTCTGAGGAGGGTTTTTTTTTTTCTTTCCAAGATCACATATATATATATATGTGTGTGTGTGTGTGTGTGTGTGTGTGTGTGTGTGTGTGTGTGTCTGTGTGTCCGAACGACCTCCTCAACCGCCTCTGAACGACCTCTTCCGAACGACCTCAAAAACTGCCTCCGATTTATTTTTTTTCCTAGAACGAAGGGGGGGGAAGGAGGAGAGGACACGTAGCACTTTTTGTTTTTCTTTTTTTAGTTTTTTTTTATGATGATTAAACGTCATTAATTATATTTAATTAATTATGATGATAAAAGTCTAGAATATTTTTTACATGAAGACATCGGTGTGTATTGCCGTGATTTTGAACTTTTTCGATTCCCAGTGTACGTTTCCTTACGATATAGGACTATTGTGGGGCTGACACGTGGCACCTTTTTTATTATTTTTTTTTTCTTTTTGTGTTGTGTTGTGTTGTGTTATTTTTTCGTTATTGTATATTTTGTGTTTTCTTTTCTTTCTTCGTAGATTTTTTACATAATCTAATATCGTTTGTATTACGCTTTCTTCGCCGGGATCCTTTATCCTTCTTACGTTTCTTTTTTATTTTTTATTGCCGTGGTTTTGAATTTTTTCGATTCCCAGTGTAAAATGGGATGTTCATGGATATCCATTATGTTACAAACTCTTGAAACCATGACAAAACACATTAAATATCAAGACAACACAAACTTAATACACCCGCAATACTGGAATGGGCATGCACCGTGCATTGCACGGTTTCCTCCACTAGTACTTATACTTACTTACTTACACAAAGACAAGGGGCAAGTGCCCTTGTGCCGACACGTGACAATGTTTTTTTCTTTTTCCATTTTAATTTTTTCCATATTAGGTTTTTTTTTTCTTTTTTCCCTTCCTATATATCCCATATATATATCATATTCTAATACGCTACGACCACGTGATATTTCAATGTACTAGAGTTTGTTTGTGTGTGTGTTGTTTTCCTTTTTTGCGTATATATATTTTATATTGTGTATCTATGCCGGTTTTTTTTAGGGGCATCCGTTTTTTGGGTATTGATTATTTTTTTCCGTCTTTGTTTTTTTACTTCTATATAGTGTGTGTGTCGGCTTTTTTCTTTGATCAATGGTTTTTTTTCCGAAATTTTTCCCCTTTTTTCGGTCTCATTCTCGTCTTCGTTTTCTTAGTTTCCTTTTTTCGGTCTCATTCTCGTCTTCGTTTTTTTAGTTAATGAATAATATTTTATTCTTTTTCATCTTCGCTTTTTTGTATAAAAAAAAAATCTTTCCATTTTAGTTCTTTTTTCCCTTCCTCTATATCACATATATATATCCTATTCTAATACGCTACGACCACGTGATATTTCAATATACTAGTGAAAATAAACATAGTTGGAAATGAGAATATAGTAAATTTCACTACACCATTGTGTGTTTACAGAGTACAAATATATAGACAAATTACATAAAACATGTGCTAATTTGCTGCCTAAATTTAAGGCTATCATTGACTAGATCACTCCTTATATGGAATAATAATACACATTAATGACAAAATACAAATCATCGTGATTCTGCAAGATTGGAATAAATCAATCTTTAACACTCCCCCTCAAGTTGGTGTGTATGTTAATAACGCCCAACTTGCCAAGTAAAAACTCGAAATGCGCCGTGCTTAATGGTTTTGTAAATAAATCTGCTGGTTGCTCGGCTGTACGGATGTGAGCAGTTTGAATTACCCTTTTTTGAACTTCTTCACGTACCAAATGACAATCAATTTCAATATGCTTAGTTCGTTCGTGAAAAACCGGATTCGACGTTATATGCATGGCAGCTTGGTTGTCACAAAACAATTTAACCGGATTCACATGATTTATTTCCAGATCCTTCAACAAACATAATAACCAAGTTACTTCGCAACAGGTCGTGGCCATCGCACGATATTCCGCCTCCGCACTTGAACGTGACACGGTTGATTGTTTCTTAGTTTTCCAAGAAACGAATGATTAACCAATGCATATGCAATAACCTGTAATTGACCTCCGTGTATCTTTACGTCTTGCCCAATCCGCATCACAGAATGCTTGTATATTAAGATCTCCTACCGATGGCAACAATATGCCTTGTCCGGGTGTGTTTTTGATATATCTCAATACCTGATACGCCGCTTGTAAATGTGGTTGTCGCGGTGCATCCATAAATTGACTCAGCATGTGAACCGCATAACTCAAATCTGGTCTGGTCACAGTCAAATAAATCAATCTTCCAATAAGCCTTCTATACAAAGAAGCATCTTCTAAAAGGTCCCCATCCGATTGAGTAAGAGATATGTTTTGGTCCACAGGGAATCGTGATGGCTTGGCACCTAAGAAACCGGCATCCTCTAATATTTCTAAAGCATACTTCCATTGAGACAAAGTAATACCTTGATGAGACCTTGCAACCTCGATTCCGAGGAAATATTTGAGCTGCCCCAAATTTTTGAGTTTAAACTGCTTGCTCAGGAAAGCTTTAGTGTCATCAATGTCTTGGAGACTATTCCCTGCTAGTATCACATCATCTACATAGACCAAAATTACCAAGAATTTACCTTCTCGATTTCGGACGAATAAGGAATGGTCGGATGAAGTTTGTCGAAATCCTGCTTGCTTGAGAGCATTGGATAATTTTGCAAACCATTGCCTGGATGCCTGTTTTAGATCATAGATGGATTTATTAAGTTTACAAACACGTGTCTCCCCCTTTCGTCTGAATCCTGGGGGTAAGGCCATATAGACGTCTTCGTTGAGATCTCCATGGAGGAAAGCGTTGTTGACATCTAATTGGTGAAGATACCAACCACGCACAGCAGCAACACTTAATAAAACCCGAACAGTGACCATTTTTGCATCCGGCGCAAAGGTTTCTTTATAATCAATTCCTTCAACTTGATTGTAGCCTTTAGCCACTAAGCGTGCTTTGTACCTTTCTACACTTCCGTCGGCGTGGAATTTTATTTTATACACCCATTTGCACCCAATGGGGCGTTTGTGAGGGGCTAATTGCACAATGCTCCATGTGTTATTCTGTTGTAAAGCATCAATTTCTTGTTGCATAGCAAGACGTCACAAGGGGTCTTTAACAGCCTGTGAATAACTTGTTGGCTCCTTTAAGAGAGAAATATTAGCAGTAAAAGTCTTGTGTGGTGAGGATAATTTTTCATAAGACAAAAAATTGTGGAGAGGATAGGAAGTACCTGACTTGGACACCGCATTCGTGGAATGTGACTGGTCCAACCTTGAAGGAAGAGTCGCATCAACATGGAAATCTTGCAAGAATTGTGGTGCTTTTGTGGGTCGACTACTTCGACGAGGAGGAGGTGCAGGTGGGTCAATTGGTTGTGGAGTGGGTAAGGTATTATGTGAGACTGAAGGGGAAGGTGGGGGAGAGGACAACATGTGATCATTTACTGGGTCAATATATGGGGTGATTGTCGACTGGAAGGGTGGAGGTGAATCAAAATAGTAGTTTGGTTGTGGTTGAAATAAAGGTGGCTAGGTTTGTGGGTTAATTATATCCTTGTATGGGAACACATCTTCAATAAAAGTGACGTCTCTGGAAGTAAATGTCCTTTTCTTGTGCAAATCAAAGAGCCGATACCCTTTTTGCCCGAAAGGATATCCCAAGAAAATGCATCGCGAGGCTCTTGGGTCAAATTTGGAAGGGTTATCTGCATGGGTGGATGCGAAGCATAGACAACCAAAAACACGAATATGTGAGTAACTTGGACTGGTGTTATATAATTTCTCGAATGGTGTTTTTCCGTGAAGAAGTGGAGTGGGTGTTCGGTTTATAAGGTATGCGGCAGTGAGGATCGCATCATGCCAAAATTGCTTGGGTAGGTGGGCTTGGAATAGCAAAGATCTGGCCATATTTAGAAGGTGTCGATGCTTACGTTCAGCAACGCCATTTTGTTGGGCGGTGTCGACGCAACTAGTTTGATGGATAATTCCTTTTTGGTCGTAAAATTCGGGAAAGTGAAACTCGGCACCATTATCACTTCGAATGGCTTGTACCAGTGTTAAATTGATTTTCAATCATGTTGATAAAGCAAACCAAGAGATTCCTTGTTTCGGATTTTAATTTCATGAGATAAACCCATGTGCATCGAGTATAGTCGTCAACGATAGTAAGGAAATAACGTGCACCTGAAAGTGAAGGCACTTTATAACCTCCCCATATGTCAACATGCAATAACGCAAACAAGTGGTACTTTTTATAGAGCTGGGAGAAAATGGAAGTCGGGTTTGTTTCGCCAGAGGACAAATAAGACAATTCTTGACTTCACAACTTTTATTAATAGAAGGAATGGAAAATAAAGGCATTATTCTAGTGGAGGGATGTCTGAGCCTTTGATGCCAAAGAGATGAATTTGTAACTTGAGCATTGTTGCAGGAAGTTGTGTTGGGTCTGTTTAAGTGATAGAGACCCTCCCTTTCAATTGCCGTCCCAATCATCTTCCCCGAACGTAGGTCCTGTATCAAGCAACATTTGTTTAGGAACACACAGGCATATGGTGCATTACAAGTAAGTTTGCTCACAGATATGAGATTTAAACGAAAGAACGGTACACATAAAACATCTGTGAGTATCAAATCATGGGATAAAGTCACGGTATTGACATACCTAAACCTAACCTTGGAAACGGCGCCAAAAAGCTGACGGACATTACCTAGGCTATACAGATCCTAACCGGCAGTGTACCGGGTCAAATTGTAGTGCTAGTCTGGTGAGTCAGGTCGTATTCCTCAGGGAAAACATGGTAATTCTTTTAAGTGGGGTTAAACACCAAGAAGCTATTATTAACTCGATCTAAGTCGCAGGTTTATCATTTTCCTCGGGTTAGATTATGTTAGATCAGTTAGATTAGTTAGTAATGTTAGAGTTAGATGTTAGTAAAACAGAAAATAAAACAAATAAATACTAATATAATATATAGATATATTTTTGGATCTAGCCAAGAATACTTTACTGAATCAATATCTTTTAGTAGAAATAAATGAGACAGATCTTCCTTTATTCAAGGTGTAAATTATGTATGAATCGGTGTACTCCTAAACTAGACAACTCCTCCTCACACAAGCGTATGAAATTGTCATATGTCCATTGCATCACCCAAGGTCCACAATCATTACGGTTTTTACGAACAGTCCCGAGTACAAATCTACCTTTAGATAAAAGGAGTCATTCCGTTCGTCAAACGGTCAATTTTATTTTAAAGGCTCCGGTTGTCAAAGCCGGACGATTCAACTTTCGGTTTAAGTTTCAATTAAAGCGATGATTTAACATTATTACGATCTCGAAAGTACAAATGTCAATAAAATTTATCTTTCCCAAGACAAATCGCTTCGGTAGAAATCGGGTTCCGTTGTCACGCTTTCACTCGGCCAATTTTACCTCCGGTCTTTCAATTTTAACGTTTCATTAAGCGCGAGAAAGAAAGAGATTCATTATAATTGATTTTAATCATTATTACCGAGTCGATCATTCATTTTACCAAAAGATTAACTAATTGATTCATATCTTGGCTAGATATATTTTTAGTTTAATATCATATATAAATAGAAATAGAAATAATAAACATAACAATTTTAGAATATATTACCGGTTATGACTATCGAATCGGGGTCGTTTCCACCGGATCTAACATGCCAAAGCTTCGAAATCAACAATCTTCGATAATTATTCCGCCATTACAACGATACTACAACCATTTTTATTTATATATGTGAAAAACATATATGCATACATACATGGACATATATATGTATATACGGGCCCCGAAAAGAAAATTAAAAGAGAAACGAAAGGAAAAAGAGAGTAGATCTAGATCTATATATATATATATATCACATATATATTCATACATAGAATATATATATATATACATGATCTACAAAATAAAATAAAAAACAAAAAGAAGAGAGGGACGGCCTAAGGCCAAGAAGAGGGGAAGAAATGGGGAAAAGATTTGAGAAGAGAAGGGGCAGAGCTCCCTGCTGCTGATTGTTCTGTTTTTATAGGAGAAAAGGGGGGGCCGGATCGATCCGGGAAAGGGCCGGATCGATCCGGTGGTGCTAATTCTAGATCCTTCTAAAATTTCTAAAATTCATATCTTGAGTTGTAGACCTCCAAAAATTATGATTCAAACGTCAAAATTAAGCTCTCGGAAAATTCTTCAACTTTCATGAAGGACACTTCTTCAGAAAACGCCGTCTTGATAAGCAAATTCATACTCCGAACGTTTTGCGGGATTTTTACGAAATTGAATCAATTAGCCACTTGACCACCATTTGAGTTGTAGAAGTCCGATTGACTTGATTCAAAATCCATTGGAAATCTTTCTTGAAGATATACAACTTTTATTAAGGAAACTTCTTCAGAAAATGTCGTTTTGATGAGCCATTCGTATTACGAAGATATTTCGGGATTTCCGCTAATACGAATCGGTTAGTCAATTGACCATAACTTGAGTTGTAGACCTCCAATTGACGTAATTCAAAGTGCGTTGGAAAGCTTATGTGAAGATCTACAACTTTCATTAAGAAGTCATCCCCTGAAAATGCCTCTAAGCTGGGTCAAATCTCCGTCGAAAATATGTAACGATTTAAGTACTTAGAAAATTTTGCTCGTTGAACTTATAAACTTGTGGCACCTTCTTCTAACCCTCTAAACACATCTTTTAGACTCAAAACATGTCGTTACGTGGAATCTTGGTCAATATATAATCCTGCAATGAACCACCAAAATACCAAACGTAAATCCGACACGACACTCCGGTTACTAAACCGGTACAAAAACTAATAAAAAACTTATAAAAATACGATAATTTATATAATAACTACTACTTATACATTTGAATAAAACTTAGTAATTTTGACTTGATTTGATATAATAATGTTCAAAATGGTATCAGAAATGGGGCGAAATATCATAAAAACGATCATAAATTTATCTCTCATCACAACCCCCTACTTAGCTTTTGGTCGTCCTCGATCAAAACAAGCGATAAAACAAAATGAATAAGAGATAAATTCATGAAGATAGAAGGTATAAGGAACAACCAGATAATACAACCTTTAGAATTATAACCAGGCTTTAACCTCAATATAAATGTATAACAGAGTGTGTGTGTGACAAGCCTTTTCAATTTCCACTATCCTCTCTTGAATAAATCAAGCAAAACACACAAATATCCATTCAGACAGCCCTAATGACTTTCCTAGGTATAGTAGTAGCAGTTCCACACAAAGTTCTCCTGTGTACTTATTAGGATAATCCCTAAAGCATATCATTCAGTTTATACTGGGGATAGTCAGAAGATAACTAAATTTTCAACCATGCTTAAATTTTTTTTTTTTTTTTTTTTTTTTTTTTATGAACTTAATTTCACATGTGTAGCATATGCCTTCATTCCCAGCAATAGGACGTTTCGTGATAACACCCTAGCTGGACTTCTATCATCAGCGATCGGGAGCTTTTAGACCTCATAGTGATATAGGACGTTCGTGATAACGCCTCATCGCACTCAAATCATTGGTAGCTACTACCGACATATATATAGTTCATCTTAATTTGGTATTCTTCCTTAACTTATATCCTTTCTATCACATTCAAACCTTCAGATATTCACAGTACACGTTCAAAAGTTAAGTACTAAGTTACTGTTATTATCTAGAATAACCACTAGGATACTAAATGGATACAGTTTAAAATTTTCCGCTTCAATATCAAAGGCTTACGTGAACAATGAATTCATGTTACACAAATATATTTGGAATTACAATGCACTTACGGTTCACATTGGTTATACACATCCAAATTGATCATTATATCTTCAAATCCATGAAATATATACCTTATACTGATTTATTTTAATCAACTAAATAATGCTCGAAAAAAATCGAAAACTAAGAGATTTATTGATACAAAATAAACATTAATTCCATTCTTTAGACCATCGACTCCACTCCCACTTACGAACTTACATTGTCCTCAATGTAAAGTGAGTGTAAATAAGTTGTTGGGAAAGCAATGGTGCACTAAAACAAGTCAAAACAAAAACTCGGATTATATGAAAGGGTGGGTGGGTGGGTTAAAGTTATGACCTCCTCACTTCCATAGTATGTGAACTAATACATGTCACACATTATTTTTGAAATTTAAAACAGACTAGATCATGATATGAAATATGTGACAAGTATTAACTCTGAGTCTTTTATCCCCAGATCCTCAAGGGTTATTTCAAATTGTTCTAACAACCTAAGTCCAAGAAATGATGCATTTGAATTTTATCTTTTTTTTTTCATCAGGATTTTCGGATAACCACCTAATCATTCCCTTTTTAATGACATTCAAATATTCATCCTGAGACTTGGTGAAACAAAATGAAAATCAATCTGAAGTATTACCAAAGTATCATCCAAAGTATGAGTAATTATTATATTTAACATTTTTGCGGGCTGCCTCCCGGTAGCGCTTTTGGTTAACGTCGTTTGCTCGACCAAAATGATAATGATTAACTAATATAATATACTAAACAAAACGGGATACTTCTAACAATTACTCACAAAAGCACGTAACAATTAAGCACATAATCCACTAAAAATAAATGCTTAAGGAGTAAAAAGGAAGGATAGTACCCGTCATTGACTACATTTATAGTCTATAGCCAGACTTTATCGTGCTTTAGTTTTCTAATGTACTGGTGGTGAGTCATCCTCATGCACCACATCCTTCTTCAATACCGGTTTCCAACAGAGGTTAGACAATTTCCACCAATCCACACGATTCTTGAACTTTTCCTTTGATTTTCGAGCTTTCGGTTTGCGAGCCTTCATATTATTGCTAAAGTCATCTTCTTCAATTACCTGCGTGTTAGTACAATCCACAACAAGGGAACACAAAGTGTCTACACAAGAACTAGATTCTAGTGTAATGTATGGATATTTCAATGAATTGTAAATGTTGAAGACAACGCTCTCATGATTAACTCCCAAACTAAACTCTCCCTTACAAACATCGATGAAAGGGATATTAATAGTTAAGTACCGAAAAGTGTTAAGAAAACGTGCATACTTCTCATCGTTAAACGAAGATGGTAAAGCTTCCTTGAATGATTGTGCCTTTTGAGGACATTGTGTGTCATCATTCAGTACATTTTTCTTCAAAATATGCACTGGATATGGTGTTGTCCTATCTGGTTGAACCGATGTGAATTTAGGTTGAGCCGGATAAAGTTCGGTTTGAAATGGCCCTTTAGATTCCATATTCTTCTTATATTTACCATCTAAATCATTCTCTACTTCATTATTCCCGAATTTTTCTAATCCATTACTTCCACAGATCCTTCCACTTCTGGTAATAACAGCATTTACCCCACTCAGATTTCTTTCGATATTACTTGGCAATCCTTACGAGGGTTTCTTGTTTTACGTTCTACTTTCTACTCAAATGATATTCCAAATTCCTCAATGAAGCTTCTATAATTCTTATTCGTATCATGTCTACTCATAGATGTTTTCAACGTACTCATATCCTTAGTGGATTTGTACTTCCATAGAAGTCATCATGTTTTCCATATTTTGAGCTTGAGTTGACATCATACCCATCGATTTTCGATTAATTTCTCCCATTTATCAACTCCTTCGAGGTTGAGTTGAACTTTGGGTGACTGGTATGCTTTGAGTGGTATATTGTGGATACGATCTAGTAATGATTGTAGATTTCGATTCGATGTATCTCCTTGATAAACTAGATTTGGATTCTTATATTGAACTGGATACAACGGTTGTCCTGGCTTACTAGGGGTTTCAGACCAACGAAAAGTAGGGTGATCTCTTTTAATAGCATCAAACGAGTTTGAATATGCATCGTTCAAATTCCTATGCTGTTGCAAAAAACTCACCTTTTCCCTTGAATATCCTTTTGGTTCTTCCATCCCTAATGACACATTATCATGACTTGAGTATTCATTCGGTATGATATTTTCTGAGTTTACATTTTTACTGGCTAATAAGCCGTCAAATTTCCTACTCAAATTCTCCAAGTGTGCAAGAACTTCTGCATTCGATGTACATTCTCCTGCAAAGGCTACTTTTCTTGTGCTAGAACTGGCTTCCCACATTCTGTTATTTTTGGAAATCTTTTCAATAGCATCGTAAACTAATTGGGCTTCACTCATTATTAACGAACCACCACATGCATGATCTACATCTGCACGTGAGTCTTTCCTTAATTTACGACAGAAAAGTTGGATTTGCATATCTAAGGAATAACCATGATCGGGACAAGCTCGTAATAGCCTTTTTAAATCTTTCCCAAGCATTCCCAAACGTTTCTTCAGATCCTTGTTTAAAGTTGGCAATTTCGACTATTAATTCCAATTTTCTACCAGAGTAAAATATCGCTTTAAGAACTCGGTTTGAATCTCCTCCCAACTAGTCAATGAATGATGTGGGAGTGATGAGAAACCAATCTCGTGCTCTTCCTTTTAAAGAAAAAGAAACAAAGACATCCTCGTTAATTCCCGATGAGCACCATGACTTTTGGTCAGATTACACAACTCTTGAAAAGATAGAGGTGATAGCGTGGATCCTCATCATCCTCTCCTAGAAATTGGGCTCTTGTGTCAATTAAACCAAAAGATGAGATTTTATTTCAAATTATTTGCTCCTTTATTGGGTAAACGAATTGGATTATTAAACTGTACCTTCTTACGGTCCGATCACATATAGGTCTCGGGTTAAATTTGGTTTCGATTATTACGATTATGCTTATTCGATTTCGATTATTTCTATTATTCTCGATTCATTTATTAGGTTGAGGTAAATTTCGATTAAGGTTTTGGCCATACCCTTGAGCATGAGCAATCCCTTGTTCAGGTGTTTCACCAACGGTTTCGCCATTTTAAGTAACTCGATTTGACAATTCTTGTGGAATAGAAAATATCGAATAGAAAATAACACAAAATCGATAAAAAAACCACATTTTTTTCTCCTCGGTAATTACCGAATCCACTCGATATTTACCGAGTAGTTTTTTTCGATTTTTTTTCTCTCTCTCTCTCTCGGTAATTACGAAGCCACTCGGTATTTATCGAGTATTTTTAAAAAAATTGATATCTTACCAAATAGGTAGGTACCAATGAAAATAAAAATACAAATGAGATTGAGAAATGTATTGACTTATCCTCGGTTATTATGACCACGTTTACTTTCTACTATCGAAAATAGAAAATAACTCGAATTTAATAGAAGAAGAAAATTGGTAACTAAAAGAAGGTAGATACCAACGGAAAAATAAAAGAAATGTGATAAGAAGAGTGTTGACTTATCCTCGAGAATTTTGAGCTAATACAAGTAGTAACCCTAGACACAAAGAAAGAAATTAGCGACGTTTTCCCGACAACGGCGCCAAAATCTTGACAGACTAAACCTAACCTTGGAACGGCGCCAAAAGGCGACGGACATTACCTAGGCTATCTGAGATCCTAACCGGCAAAGTACCGGGTCAAATTGTAGTGCTAGTGCGGTGAGTCAGTCGTATTCTCAGGAAAACATGGTAATTCTTTTAAGTGGGGTTAAACACCAAGAAGCTATTATTAACTCGATCTAAGTCGCAGGTTTATCATTTTCCTCGGGTTAGATTATGTTAGATCAGTTAGATTAGTTAGTAATGTTAGAGTTAGATGTTAGTAAAACAGAAAATAAAACAAATAAATACTAATATAATATATAGATATATTTTTGGATCTAGCCAAGAATACTTTACTGAATCAATATCTTTTAGTAGAAATAAATGAGACAGATCTTCCTTTATTCAAGGTGTAAATTATGTATGAATCGGTGTACTCCTAAACTAGACAACTCCTCCTCACACAAGCGTATGAAATTGTCATATGTCCATTGCATCACCAAGGTCCACAATCATTACGGTTTTTCCGAACATGTCCCAGTACAAATCTACCTTTAGATAAAAGGAGTCATTCGTTTCATCAAGCGGTCAATTTTATTTTAAAGGCTCCGGTTGTCAAAGCCGGACGATTCAACTTTCCGGTTTAAGTTTCAATTAAAGCGATGATTTAACATTATTACGATCTCGAGTACAAATGTCAATAAAATTTATCTTTCCCAAGACAAATCGCCCGGTAGGAAAGCGGGTTCCGTTGTCGCGTTTTCGCTTTCTCGGCCAATTTTACCTCCGGTCTTTCAATTTTAACGTTTCATTAAGCGCAGAAAGAAAGAGATTCATTATAATTGATTTTAATCATTATTACAGTCGATCATTCATTTTACCAAAAGATTAACTAATTGATTCATATCTTGGCTAGATATATTTTTAGTTTAATATCATATATAAATAGAAATAGAAATAATAAACATAACAATTTTAGAATATATTACGGTTATGACTATCGAATCGGGTCGTTTCCACGGATCTAACATGCCAAAGCTTCAAATCAACAATCTTCGATAATTATTCCGCCATTACAACGATACTACAACCATTTTTATTTATATATGTGAAAAACATATATACATACATACATGGACATATATATATATATATACTCCTGGTAAAAAGAAAATTAAAAAAAACGAAAGGAAAAGAGAAAGTAGATCTCAGATCATATATATATATATATATATATATATATATCACATATATATTCATACATAGAATATATATATATATACATGATCTACAAAATAAAAAAAAAAACAAAAAGAAGAGAGGGACGGCCTAAGGCCAAGAAGAGGGGAAGAAATGGGGAAAAGATTTGAGAAGAGAAGGGGCAGAGCTCCCTGCTGCTGATTGTTCTGTTTTTATAGGAGAAAAGGGGGCGGATCGATCCGGAAAGGCCGGATCGATCCGGTGGTGCTTAATTCTAGATCCTTCTAAAATTTCTAAAATTCATATCTTGAGTTGTAGACTCCAAAAATTATGATTCAAACGTCAAAATTAAGCTCTCGGAAAATTCTTCAACTTTCATGAAGGACACTTCTTCAGAAAACGCCGTCTTGATAAGCAAATTCATACTCCGAACGTTTTGCGGGATTTTTACGAAATTGAATCAATTAGCCACTTGACCACCATTTGAGAGTTGTAGAAGTCCGATTGACTTGATTCAAAATCCATTGGAAATCTTTCTTGAAGATATACAACTTTTATTAAGGAAACTTCTTCAGAAAATGTCGTTTTGATGAGCCATTCAGTATTACGAAGATATTTGGGATTTCCGCTATTACGAATCGGTTAGTCAATTGACCATAACTTGAGTTGTAGACCTCCAATTGACGTAATTCAAAGTGCGTTGGAAAGCTTATGTGAAGATCTACAACTTTCATTAATAAGTCATCCCCTGAAAATGCCTCTAAGCTGGGTCAAATCTCCGTCGAAAATATGTAACGATTTAAGTACTTAGAAAATTTGCTCCGTTGAACTTATAAACTTGTGGCACCTTCTTCTAACCCTCTAAACACATCTTTTAGACTCAAAACATGTCGTTACGTGGAATCTTGGTCAATATATAATCCTGCAATGAACCACCAAAATACCAAACGTAAATCGACAGCGACACTCGGTTACTAAAACCGGTACAAAAACTAATAAAAACTTATAAAAATACGATAATTTATATAATAACTACTACTTATACATTTGAATAAAACTTAGTAATTTTGACTTGATTTGATATAATAATGTTCAAAATGGTATCAGAAATGGGGCGAAATATCATAAAAACGATCATAAATTTATCTCTCATCAGGTATCAACATGGGTCACATTAGCTAGTGATCCATTTGGTAGTTCCACCATTCGATTTTTGACGATTGTCGAAGACGTGAACAAGGTGTGGTCGGAGATCATGTGATCGGTACAACCACTATCCAATATCCAAGTGGTCATTTTTCCATTAAGAAATTGTGGAAAATGTTTACCTGTTAGTTCTTCATGGGATGCACTACTCACTTGATTAACCGATGGATATTTGGACTTCAAAATGTCCATGATTTTCTTACACTCTTCTGTAGAAAAAGGAAAGTTGAAGTCTCCTTTGTCACCTGCTGCTGGGAGCATTCCTCCTTTGGATCGAAGTCCATCCACTTCCATTGATGCCTTCTTTTTACGGCGAAATTCGATGCTATGACCTTTTAAACCACAGAATCCGCACTTCAAATGTGCCCTGCAATTTTTAGTCGTGTGATTCGTTCGATTGCATTTAGCGCATCTTTGTTCTCCTTCATTGGGTATGCTTCGATTTTTCACGGCAAAGGCTGATGCACTTGCTTGTGCGTCAGTCCTATCACTATTTGACGCCTCCATTTGCTTTTCATGACGAAGCACCAAAGAGTAAGCCTTATTCACGGTGGGTAGGGGATCAAGTAGGAGAGTGTTGCTCCGGACACCCGTATAAGAATCATTCAAACCCATAAGAAACTTCATTGTTTTTTGCGTCTCTAAATAAGAACTTACCTCCTTAAATGATCCGCACGAGCATGTTGGGAAAGCACAAAGTGCATCACGCTCATCCCATAGTCCTTTGAGTTTTGTAAAATAGGATCCCACCGTCATGTTACCTTGAACGCATCCATGAATTGCATTCTCAATGTTGTATAACTGCACAACATTGACATGAGAGAACCTTTCTTGCAACTCTAGCCATATTTCTCTTGCACCCTTGCAACGAATAACGCTTTGGGCAATTTCCTTGGATATTGATCCGAGGAGCCATGTTTTGACGAGATTATTGCAACGATTCCACTGTTGATGCTCTTCTTTGTCCTCTTCATTCGGTTCGTCGATCGAACCATCTATGAGGCCAATTTTATTTTTCACCGTTAATGCCATAGTCATGGATTGTTTCCATGTACTGTAATTGTCTTCTACCAATGGTTGTGGTACAAGCACAATTCCGGGTTGATCAGAATGATGAATATACAACGGATTGTTGGGATTATCCCATTTGGGTATCATCGTCTCTCCAGACCTTTCAATAGCCATTGGAATGGAGGAGGTTTTTTTTTTTTTTTTTTTTTTTTTTTTTTAAACTTCCGAGAACCTTGCTCTGATACCATGAAAATTAACATAGTTGGAAATGAGAATATAGTAAATTTCACTACACCATTGTGTGTTTACAGAGTACAAATATACACACAAATTACATAAAACATGTGCTAATTTGCTGCCTAAATTTAAGGCTATCATTGACTAGATCACTCCTTATATGGAATAATAATACACATTAATGACAAAATACAAATAATCGTGATTCTGCAAGATTGGAATAAATCAATCTTTAACAACTAGAGTTTGTTTGTGTGTGTGTTCTTTTCCTTTTTTGCGTATATATATATTTTATATTGTGTATCTATGCCGGTTTTTTGGGTATTGATTATTTTTTTTCGTCTTTGTTTTTTTACTTCTATATAGTGTGTGTGTCGGCTTTTTTCTTTGATCAATGGTTTTTTTCCGAATTTTTTCCCCTTTTTTCGGTCTCATTCTCGTCTTCGTTTTCTTAGTTTCCTTTTTTCGGTCTCATTCTCGTCTTCGTTTTTTTAGTTAATGAATAATATTTTATTCTTTTTCATCTTCGCTTTTTTACTTTTATATATTGTGTGTTTCTCTCGGCTTTTTCCTTTGGTCATCTGTTTTTTTTCAATTCTTTGTTTTTTCATTCTTATTGGGGTCGTGCGTGATTATTGTTTTGCATTGGTCTTATAATTGTTTTTTTATCCGTTTACCGGGTTTAACAAATTTTACTACATATTTATTATTCTTTTTTGTCTGTGTTTTTTATGTTAATGAATCGTATTTTTTAGTTATCTTCTTTCCTATATCCTGTATAATACGGCTACGTGACACTTCAATGCAGTAGAGTTTGTTTGTGTGTGTGTTGTATGTCGGTTTTTTTTGGATTCATCGGTTTTTTTGCGTGTTACGAATTTATTATTCTTTTTCATCTTCGTTTTTTTACTTCTATATATTTTGTGCGTGTGTCGGTTTTTTTCTTTAGTCTTCGCTTTTTTTTCGTTATATTCGTTTTTTCCCCTTGTTTTCTTATTATTCTTTTTAACGATGATTCATCCGTTCACCGGGTTTAAAATGATATTTTTTTAACTATGTAATGATGTCATTCGTTTTTCTACTTTATAATTAAGCTATACAATTTAATTAATATACCATCTTCATTCTTGTTTTTTTCTTTTTTTTGCTCAAATAACTAGGATATTTGTTGCACAACCGGGGTTGTATTTCATAGGAGATCTTGGTCCTTTATTTATAGTTCTTGCATTAACCGGTCTGTGAGGCTCACAGTGGCATGGATAGTTAATGTCGCTCATCATGCTACCGACTACGAGATGTGGATCATCCAAGGCACATTAGCATGATTAGGAGGGGCGGGGGTAGGGGGTCGGATATTTAGCATTTTGTCAAAGCCTATGATGTAAAATTTGTCTACAGATTATATAATAGTTAGCTCATTTTTTTCACTGATAGGTTGTGTTTTTATTTTTTTATAATAATTTTTTTTGTGCTTACCTCATTTTTTTCATTAGACTAAACACAATGTTCTGTATATATATTTATTATGTATCATGGTCATTTTCCGATTTTCGTATGTAATTTTTTTTTATTAGATTGTGTTATGTTCCACTAAAAAAAGATTGTGTTATGTTGGCTGTATACAATTTTTTTTCGTTTTAAAAGGGTGTGTTTACCGAAATACAGAAAATGTGATAATGAAAGGCTGAAGACTTTTGTAGGTAAGTGTTGTTTTCAATGTACTTTGTGTATATTTTTCAAACTAATAGTACAATGGCATTAAATTTTCTAATCCACTACAGCTATCAGTTTCTCTTCCTAACCTTGCACCACCGCCTTGTTGAGTATTTCGTGTTGATGTATTTTAAAATATATTTATTTTGGGATATATCTCATAATTACTCTACAATTAATTATGTTACTAAATGTTTTATATTTCTTAAGTGACATAAGGTTTGAAAATTATCAAGTTGCTACAAGCTTAACTTCTCTATATTTATATATGACTAATATATCTTATGATGGTATCAATATTTTGAGTGTATTGCATTGTTCTTATCTCTATCAACTTTTATATGTGATATAAATTGCTCTATAAGTATTTTATCTATGTCTATGTGTCACATATCTCAAATTTAATAAGTATGTCAAATGATATTTATCATGTCATCATTTTATCCTATAATGTGGCATAATCATTTTATTATGATAAGTCACAACTATAGTTATATTATATCATTATTTTATTAAGGTCTTTCTTAATAGAGTAGTTGTGGCTTATAAAAGTTTTATATCAATATTAGATATATAAGTGTGAATGTGTGTATTTATATATATTTTTAATCCAACCTTTACTTTGTTCGGCCCTTTGAAAACCACTTCCCAGCCTCTTTTTTTGTTAGCCCATTAGACTGTCTCCAATGGGAGACTCTATCAACCCCTTTAACAACATTTTAGAGTATACTGATTTACTCTATACTTACAATGGATCACTTTATGTACTCTATATCCTTCAAAATCTCTACCCATTACTGGAAATCACAAGTGCATGATAGAGTGAACAGTGCTCTTTTTAGTGGGAAGACTGTCAGCAAACATTTATTTCCTCTCCTACAATTTCTCTTCTTCCTTTCCTCACTTTCTTTCCATCTGTTGCTTTATTTATTTTTTATTATTATTTGTTCTTCTAATTATCATGATATTTCTGCAGGAGTATTAGAATTCGTAAAAAAACAAAAAACAAAAAAAAACCTTCAACAACCGTTATTGTTATTATTATATTATTTATAGCAGCAAAAATATTTTCATTAGTTCATATAATGGTCACCTGATGAAAACGTAAATAGAAATGATAAAATAGAGTAAAAAAATATTGGATGTTCATTGTATGATTTTGTTTGTTATATATAAGATGAAGGGAAAAAAATGTTTTAAGAGGGTTGTATAAAGGGTGTTTGTTGGAGTAGATTAATTTATAAAGTGTTAAAAAGAAGAAACTGGAACGAAAAACGATGCAGTTAGAGGGTGATATAAAGGGTTGTTGTTGGAGATAGTCTTACCCCTTTTTCTACCTAGGTATCTCCATATCTATTAACTTTCTTGCCGCCTCACCTCCATTATTGCCAAGAGACTTCTAACCCCACTATCTCCTTCTTACTGTTCTTTTTTCTTTCTCTTTCTCTTAATTCAACAGGCCCTTCTCCATCTGAAAAGCCTTTCTGCAATTTTTCCTCTTCCATCTCTAAGTAGTGTCTTTCATTTTCTCTTCCATGTTTCCTCTTCTCTTTTCATGAAACCGAATCGGTTTCCCTCTCCATCTCTCACTCGAAATAACTCTCTGATGTTGTAAATTGAAATAGACTCTGCAACACCTGGCTTTTTTTCTCAAGAGGAGTATCTGTCATAAAGCTTGCTCCTTTAATGATGTTGTGATGCTGTGAAGTCTGAAACGATGAAGAAAGCTCAAAGCTTTTCTGGGTAGGTTTGAATCTCTAGATTTCTGGCAGTGTTGGGGCCGATGAAGGCTGCTCTGAGACCTACAACTAATTTGAAGATGATGCTATCAAGAAACATGGCAGAAAATTGAGAGTACAGACATGTATCTATCAAATGGCTAATCAATAATCAAAAGTTATCTCTTATATCTTAAATCCTTGGCTTGCAAGGATGAATCGGTTGTTCATCTGGTAACATAAAAAGGATTATTTCTTGTTGTTTGTTTGTTTAGTAACTTAGGTTCTTAAATATGGGTTTCCCTGTTGATTGCTTAATTTAGGTACTTCATATGTTCAGTGGCGTTTTGTTAAGCTATACACCTCATTTATTGATTCAGGAGCGGAGGTGATTAGCACGAATGAAGGGTATGTGGTAATATTCTGAATCAATTTAAGATCTTTCGTATTTGTTATGGTTGTTTCTTGTTGAAACGGTTGAACAATGTTAACGCTTTATTATGTATGTCAAAAGTACATCCATTTTTGTTTCCAGATAAAATAGGACGCCTCTCTGAGTTTACAAGCAGGTATTCTTTTTCATCCATTTTTTCCTTTTTATGGTTGTTTATTCCTTCTTTTCTGTTTAATATAGTTTTTGTTCTTTAGAAGGCTAGAGGTAATTTTGTAGGGGTTTGGATGAATTATCTTCTATTGCTTTTTCCCCTTGTGATGCGTGTCTGCGTAATAAAAGTCATAGGTTGCCTTTTGGTGATTCTACTTTACGTTCTTCCCGTCCCCTTGAAATTATTTACTCTGATGTTTGGACTTCTCCACTTTATTCTGTTGATGGATTCAAATACTATGTTATTTTCGTTGATCACTTCACACGTTATGTCTGGCTTTATCCCTTAACTCGTAAATCTGATGTGCATGCTGTGTTTGAAAATTTTACCCTATATGTCGAAAACTATTCTTCTGCTAAGATTAAAATTGATGTGATCCAGCCAGAGAAGAATGAAGGGTAGAGCAATGATGGACTTGAATAAATTAATTAGAAGTCTTTTATTTGATTTTTGTGTCAATAAGGCCAGCCCATTTGTTTGGGGCGCTGCTTTGGTCATTTGTATTATTTTATGCTGTTTTTAAGTAGTAATAGGCCAAA
The DNA here is from genome assembly GCA_026214975.1 of Gentiana macrophylla. Classification (NCBI taxonomy): domain Eukaryota; kingdom Viridiplantae; phylum Streptophyta; class Magnoliopsida; order Gentianales; family Gentianaceae; genus Gentiana; species Gentiana macrophylla. Next base: position 51,210,372 of record CM047806.1, read on the forward strand.
AGCCCATTAGGGAAGTTGACTATATGTTAGTATATTGAGTTAAGTCTTTATTTTTAGCAAAAAAAAATCCATTTGGGCTTATTATAATCAAGTTAGGCCCACTAGGAAATAAAGTGGCGAAAATTACTAAGTAATTTATCCCACATTGCTTAGAAGTTTGTTAGTCTTCTATTTTGTAGCCTATATAAAGGCCTTCTATGTACAATTTTAATGCAACACATTATTATTGAGATTTCAGTTAAACATTTCTTTAAGTCGAGCCGGCTTAAAACAATCACTTGCGAGTGAGTATCTTTTTCGTCGTAGAGGATACGCCTTTAAGAACGAATCAGCGTCGTGAGCGAGCGTTGTGTGTTCTTAGCCTCGATCCTAGGTCGGAGACTCCAGGTCTAGGTTTTCCATAGCTCTCGATTGGTCCCTTAGTTATTTCCTGGGCACGTATCACATCAAAAATTCTTTACTCTGATAATGGTAGTGAGTTTATTGCTCTTCGTCCCTTCCTGTCCTCTCTTGGTATTACTCACAACACATCTCCCCCAAACACTCCCCAACACAAAGGTCTCTCTGAACGCCGTCATCTTCATATAGTCGAAACTGCCCTTGCTCTTCTTCAACATGCCTTTATTCCTCTCTCGTACTGGTCTTATGTTGTCAGTACCGCAGTCTATCTCATCAATCGTATGCCCACCCATGTTCTTGCTATGTTATCCCCATATGAGAAGCTGTTTTCCGAACCTCCCAACTATACCAAGCTTCATGTTTTTGGGTGTCTGTGTTATCCCTAGCTCAAACCCTACACCACTCACAAGCTTGAAGCCAATTCCCTTCCGTGTGTCTTCCTTGGCTACTCTCTCACTCAAAGTGCCTACCTCTGCTATGATCTCTCCGCTCACCGCCTTTACGTCTCTCGCGATGTTCGCTTCGTAGAAGATATATTTCCTTTCTCTTCTCACCCTCCTCATTACTCTTCCGCCACCCTTGACCAATTTCTTCCTCCCATTATGGCACCGGTTCTCACACCTCCACCATCTCTCCCCACTCCCACTCCACCTTTACTTGTCCCTCCTGCTTCTCCACCATCCCCTTCCCCTCTGAACCTCTTGCCACACCATCTACCTCCTCATCCTCCATCGATTCCTCCTCACCTGAGCCCTTCCTACCTTTCCATCCTATTATCACTCATGCCAAAAACCAAATCTTCAAACCCCGCACCATCATAAACATCACCGCCCAACTAGACTTTCAGTTCTCTGATACTGAACCCTCCACTTATAAACAGGCTTTAAAAAGTTCTCATTGGCGTCAAGCAATGTCTGATGAATTTGATGCATTGGTTCGTAATGGTACGTGGTCCCTGGTTCCGTATGATTATTCTATCAATCTTGTTGGGTGCAAGTGGATTTATCGGATTAAGCGTAAATCCGATGGTACCATTGAGCGTTATAAAGCTCGGTTGACCTACATGCATTCTCTGATGCGGATTGGGGTGGAAACAAAGATGACAATTATTCCTCTACTAGTGCGTATCTTGTGTTTCTAGGTCAGAATCTAGTTTCCTGGAGCTCCAAGAAACAACCCACCATTGTTCGTTCCTCGACTGAAGCTAAGTACCGGTCAGTTTCGCCAGGTTCTTGGGGCTCTTCAATATTTGCTATTCACTCGGCCGGATATTGCTTATGCAGTTAATAAATTATCACAATACATGCATGCTCCCACAGTTTTACATTGCACTTTGGTTAAACGTCTTTCTGCTTTATCTTATCGGTACTGTCTCTCATGGCTTGCAGCTTTTTTCCTCCTCCACTCTTGACCTACATGCGTTCTCTGATGCGAATTGGGGTGGTAACAAAGATGACAATTATTCCTCTACTAGTGCGTATCTTGTGTTTTTAGGTCAGAATCTAGTTTCCTGGAGCTCCAAGAAACAACCCACCGTTGCTCGTTCATCGACTGAAGCTGAGTACCGGTCCGTTGCTTCCACTGCTTCGGAGTTGACGTGGGTATCTTTTCTTCTATATGATCTTGGTCTTGCCTCTGCGTCTACTCCTGTCATTTTTTGTGATAATATGGGTGCGACTCAGCTTTCGGCTAATCTTGTGTTCCATTCCTAGATGAAGCACGTTGCTGTGGATTCACTATATTCGTGATCAGGTTCAGAAGGGTCTCCTGCGTGTTTCTCATGTCTCTAGTGCTGATCAGCTCGGTGATGCCCTCGCGAAGCCCCTCTCTCGCCATCCGTTTCATCATTTCCGTTCCAAGTTGGGCCTACTTCCGCCTGCCCGTAATCCCACTTGAGGGAGCGTGTTAGGATATTTATAGATAGTATATTATATTTATTGTGTTCATATTTTGTATTTATTACACGATATTGTGTTCACAATGTAGTAGATGTATATATATATACCTTGTATTGTACACACAATTCATCAATAGAAAATACTTTCTCACAATTAACTATCACATTCGATTTTCGCATGGTTGATTGGTGTGCACAGACCATCAGGAGGTGGGAACAAGTGATAGATCAACTACAGTACGAATAATAATCCTCTTACTTTACCCGCGAACCACACAAAACACGCAACTCCCGGCAAAACGCAACAAAGACTTATGAAGCACGGACACGACGACACGTCTAATTCCAAAATTTAAGGATAAGACTCGTCAGCAACACATGTTATATATATATATATATATATATATATATATATATATATATATATATATAATGTAAATACGATCAAAAAAATTAAGATTCAAAGAAATATGAATGACTAGACAAACAAAGATACATAATAATAGGAGTGAACAAATAATCACAACCCGGCCTCTTGGGGAATGACTTATTGATGCTTTGTTCGGGACGATCAAAGTCTAAGTGGGGGGTAGTTGATGACGGTCAAATTATACCCATAAATGTCATCAACATTGTCCTTAAATCGAGATTAATAATATTTATTTTATATTAAATTACATGCTTATAATGATTATTTGATATTGTGTAATTTAAAAGATATAATTTGGTATTTATCCGTTTTTATTATTTAAATATGATTTACTTTGGGATAAATATTTATTTTTGTAGATTGAGATAATTTTGGAGGATAATTGCAAATGTGCAAATTAAATTACAAGATAAATCGAAGCAAATTCGGAGTGCATTGAAGATAGAAAACGGATAAGCACGAAAAGATGAGTAAGGCATGACAAGAGGCAATGAGCTAATCCAAGATCGAGGACTCATTGGGCGACCTTCAACTCATTGGCGAGTCCTATTTCGATGGGAGATCGGCCGGAGTTATCTCTAATTTTTTTGATATTTTGAAATATATCTTTAAAACAGCTTGAACCCTTATAAATAGAGCGGTACGAAACACACTCTGTACACTCTAGAAATACAATATTCCAATACTTTTATATAGTTCGTTGTTTTATTTCATGTTCTTTTCATTACGGAGTAGTTAGAATCGCCGGTTAGAGATCGTATTGAAGAGTGGGAATCACGCTCGTCTTCGAGGGTAATGTCTACTAAATTATGCAATCATTATTCGTAGATCTAATTTATTTCGTTATGGAGTAGTCGTTTTGTGTATTTATTTAGTGATGTAGTTAATTAACGAACCCATGTTTATGTAGATCTAAGACGTACAAGACGTTTCACGAGCAAATCTGGTTCAGATCTGAGCTCGCTGGTAGCAAGATCTGTGATGTTCTTGATTTGTCTGTGAACGGCTTCGACTACGTCAGGTTCTCTGCTTTGTAATTTAAACGAGTAATTAAACTTGATCAACTTAATTATTTGTCATCGAAATTTAACATGAGACCCAAAAAGTGATTGTTACTTAGGACAGTGACGATGCAGAAAACGTCACGATGGGGTTGCGGTGTTAATGGTGTGGATATCTGGCTTGTTTGTGAGTAGTTTGTTAGTATATCAGCCGGAGGTAGTCGGCGGCGAGAGGCATTTATTTTTGCAGAGCTTTGGTCTGTGATTTTATATTACAATCCCCTTCATTAGGTTACACAAGACTTCCTTTTATAGAAAGATTAAACTTAGGGGTGAAGTAAAAGACTGGCGGTGAAGAAGCAGCTTAGTCACTAGTCTTAGTAGCTAAGTAAATACTAAATATCTGACATCAAGTGGGTATAATATCTAGTAGCAAGTGGATGTAATATCCAGCGGCGACCACTTTGTGGTTGCCAAGGTCGCCACACTGCCTGCCTTCGCCTCTGCTTCTTCTCAAGTCTTGTGCGGCTCCCCTAGAAGAGCCTTGTATTTATGATCGCCCACCGCCCCTAGCTCGACGAAGCTCTCAGGAAGGGTTGTTGGCGGCGGCCTTGATCTTAATACCTTTTGACGTCGCCATAGATGTAGTCGCAGCTTCCTTGGTGCGGCCCAACTGGAGGCGATATAATTTGTATCATCAATGGCCCCCTAATCCATATCTTGATCATTTTTCGTGAAGATATCGAGTGTGGAGTAGTGAGCTTTTGGACGGTGTATGTGCGACCTCGTCGTCTGATGCGAATTGTTCGCTAAGGACCGTGCTTTCAAAGCAAGCGGCCTTCGAAGCAACTCTGGGCCTATTTTTGCCACCTTGTCGTCTGATGCGATTTGTTCACTAAGGACCGTGCTTTCAAAGCAAGCGGACTTCGAAGCAACTCTGGGCCTGTTTTTGCGACCTTGTCGTCTGATGCGACTTGTTCACTAAGGACCGTGCTTTCAAAGCAAGCGGCCTTCGAAGCAACTCTGGGCCTGTTTTTGCGACCTTGTCGTCTGAGAGGCCATCCGTTTAAGCTCCAGTGGGGCAGTTAGTCAGATCGTGGCTGACGTCGGCCCCCTTAATAACTGCAATTACGTGGGTAGTAACGCTTGTAATCGCCCATGCAGTATCGTGGGCATTGATTGGCCTCCATAATGATTGCGGTTTTTGAATTTTGGAATTTGAATCGATCGCAAGATATCCCAACCGTTGGATGGATCAACTCCCAAATTTCACGATCACAACTTGCTTGCCTATATATAAGGTCGGCCTCTCCTCCACACTTCCTCACTTTCCACTCTTCCATTTTCCCACAATTTTTCCTCTGGGCTCTCTCCTCTTTCTGGGCTTCTGGGATCAGTGAAGGTTTCCGGCGAAGGCTAGTCATAAGGTTTGACGGTGGTTGAAGTGGGCTTTGAGGTTTTCCGGCAGGAGTTTGAAGATTCCGACGTGCTTTTTAGGCTGCTGCTTGTTAAGGGTGATTTTATACGTTTTATAAGGATATATTTTATGTCAATTTCCCCCATATGTGGATGTTTTCATAGAAATCGAGCTTTATAATTGAAATATTGAGCAAATGGTGTTTTCAATAGTTAAATTGCAAAACGTAACGAATTATGTGCTTAAATTGTGATTTTATATTATTTTGGAATATCGTTACGCTTTGGTATGTTTTTCCTACATTGTAGACACACATTGTTGATGGAACGATGATTTTTAAAGAGATAAATTCGAGTGGAAAGGAATCAATCAGATTTATGGAAGAATAGAGGATATAAGGAAAGAAATCAAGTGTTGAACCATTGGATTGGCGTCGTGATTCATCAAATCAAGCGCCCGTGAGGGACGGCGTTGACATGCCGGACGCAGCGCCCGCGAGGAGCTTTTACATTCAGGATGTTCAGATTTTTGAGTGGGTGGCGCCCAAAATTGCATAGACGGGCGTTCACGTAAGACTCGCCCGACTCGAAAGTTCAACACGGTCCGGACGAAAGGCCCGAAGGTCCGGACGGGCGCCCATACCGACTTAACCACACCGACTTAGTCTTCTATATATAGCCGCGATCGCCCCAACCCTAATTACATCGATTTTCACACACAAAAATACAAAGCAGCTGTACCGCTCTTTCGAGGTCTTCAGGCGGTCACCCGAGCCTTGTGCTCGGGTGATCCGGTTAGATTAGGATGCGTTTATTTTCGTTTGTTGATTCATGGAGATCATCCATTGTACCAAACTAAGTGAGTTTACCTTTTTAATTTATTCAATCCTTTGTTTATTTTTGTGATCTTTGATTCGTTTTGTATTTTTCTATGCGCTTTATGATGTCATGTGAATTAGATCGAGCAATTAGTTTGCTATTGATGTTTTACAATACGAGAGTTGCGTAAATGCTAGATCACCATAGAAAGATAGGATCTTTAATCGTTAATTCGTGACAAATTAATTGGTTAATTATCTAGGTTGCTAGATTCTAAAATACGGAGTTAACTTGAATCTACACCTTCGCTTTTGTATGGAAATTGGTCTCAACATTCGAGAGAGAGAGATCGATAATTGAATTCACTAAGAGATTAGAGTTCATAGCTTGAGAAACGGATTCACTAAGGAATTAGGAGTTCAGTATCTCGTGTAAAGGTGAAACCACAATATCGAATTAAAATCATGAGATGAACTTGGATTGAAATCACTTAGTTTGTGTAATGTTTAATCCCATGTATCTTTAGTTTAGTCGTGTTTATTATTCTTAGCTTAGGTTTATTTTTCTATGTGTTTTTATGTTTGTTCTTTCGTTTATTTGTTTTCGTGACGTAACAATTTAAGAAATTAATAAGATTAGATTCAACATCCCAATTCCTCGTGGATCGACTCTTTACTTATCCCGCTTTACTAGCAATTACCCGGTATTCGGCCGGTTAGGAGTTAGTTTTGCATATAGGTTAGGGTTTATAAATTGTTTTTGTTTAATGATGCAAAACCATCCGAACACTGCTCCTATCTTTTTCTAGGAAAACAGGTAAATTCTTCCTCCTTATCCCTTTTTCTGTGTTTTTCCGTTTGTTTTTCGAGCCTTTTCATAGTGTTTGATCCACTGTTGAGGCAACGTGTTTAGACGTAAGATGTTTTTTGAGAAAAGGTTAAGGTTTTCGGGTTGGTGTTTTCATTGTGGGGGCGGTTTTTCTGGGAAATAGGGGGGAGGCTGGAGACTTAACCCAGAAATTCATCTTTCGGCCTGGGCCTGTTTGTTCGTTGAATTCACACTTCCCTTTTTCTTGCAATTTGCTTTCCATTTCTCCTGTAAAAACGGAGGGGAAGGCGTCGAGATGGGTGCGATTACCTTCCTGGTGTAATTCTTATTATCCCAGGTCTGAAAGCTCCACATTTTCCTCTTGTTTTTGCAGGATGTCCGACGGAGAGTATTCTCATGAGAGGCGACTCGGCGAAGCAAGTGAGGCTTATGATTATGCTCATGAGGAAGAGGGTGATGACCCTTCTAGTCCTCGGAAATGTCCACTGGGACGACCCTCTTGAAGAGATAACTGCACGGAGGCCACCGCTCGAGCAAGCGACGATCCTTTTGACTTAGACTCTATGTTTCCCGACCCGCCCCGCGATGCAAGAAAAGCCGTAAGAAAGGGTGCGAGTTCAGGGACCAAAGACTGCCGAGGTCGGTGAAAGAGGATGTATGACGTTGAAGAACAAAGCCGCCGATCCTAGTCCTGGAGCCGGGGTCATGACGAGACATATATTGAGGACGCCGCTCTTCACGGTGCCGATGGGTCGAGTGAGGACGAGAATGCCCCTACCTCGCAAAATTGTCTCAGGAGCTTCCTAAGAAACCAAAGAGGAAGAGGATCTCAAAACTCTCGCCGGGAGGCCGCCCCAAGTCAGCAAGACAAAGACGACCAACAATCCAGAGGCACTAAGAGAGTTCGCCATCCTGGCGGAATATGAGAAGGCGCTGGAGAAAAAGTGGGCGAAACTTCGTGACAGCGACGACATTAATCGATTTATCCGTCGTCGATTTAAAATCGACACGAGCGTGTACCGATTTTCCCTGCTTTATTATTCGAAGGAGGAGGACAAGTTTAAACCTGGGGACCACCGGGATTACGTGTGTGCCCGCCGCTCAGATGACACCTTAATTCTGCACTTTGATCATTTTTATGCGGGGCTCCGACCTCCCTTCGACCCTTTCTTTGTGAGGATTTGCGAGCTGATGGGGGCTCTTCCCTCCGATTTTGTCATTGGGACCGTTATTCAAATCATGGCGTTCATTGTGATGTGTCGAACAATGAAGATAGAGCCTTCCCTGAATTTGCTAGGTCAATTCCACTGGTTCTGGGGGACGGGTATCCCGGGACAAATATCTTTAAGGTCCAAGACGCCCCTGTTGCTATTCTTGCTACCAAATAAGATTCATAGATGGCACGAGCGGATCTTAGGTGGAATCAAGGTTGGTTGGCGCTCTCTAGGGCCGCAGCGTATGGAAAAATCTACCCTCCCGATCGACGAGCCTCCTGTAGCAGAACGGCGTTTTGTCAAAGGACTCATGACTCTCATACAGTCCAATGGGGTCGAGGCCTCTTCAAGGAACATTTCTTGGGTCGATCTTCTTGATCTGGCTCTTCCATTTGCACGTATGGCGGGCCTCGCGGGCCCGGGTAAGGCGGAGCCAATGGTTGCCATGGTTCCTGAGGAGAGCGACCCTGATTGGGTAGGAGATTGCCATTTAGGCAGATGTTTTCCTTCCGAGTGTGCGGTTTGTGGAGGCTACCCGAGTGAAAGGCCGCCCCGTAACCTTCCTTGCTTTCTATTTGCTTATTTCATAATTTGTCGCTCTCTTTTGGATCCGTTTTTAACGAACCTCTTTTGCAGATATGGACGCCACCAAACGCAGGGCTCAAAAGCAAAGGCTCGCTGATGAAAGGTGCTAGGCCCGCCAGCGGCCTTGAAGCAAGCTCTGGGGAAAGTCCCCCGTACTGTGGACGCATCCATTGTTGATGAGACATTCGATCCTGCCAAGGCTTCGGCGGCGCCCCAGACTACGAGTTCAAGCCAGACCGTGGCCCAAAAAAGATCACAAGTTGATGAATAGGCCAAGGAGTCCTGTGGTCCGGCGAGCCAGGCCCGAAAACCAAGGCTGGCTGGTGGTGCCGGCAAAGGCTGATCGCCAGCGACGAGCGGCTCTGCGAAGCTATTGTGGAAGAGGTCCACGAGGAGGTGGGCGGTGCCGGCGCCGAATGACGCCCGTGGTTATAAGTGGAAAGAAGCGGTGTGGTT